>BQNB010189730.1:0-11845 GCA_026074375.1 Tanacetum coccineum | reverse complement strand
TACTTCTATCCTTGACTGGCAGTACTTTGACTTTCTATTTAGCAGTACTTTGATCTTTCACTTAGCAGTACTTTGACTTTTCACTTAGCAGTACTTTGACTTTTTGACTTGTATTTCCCAACAGAGTGTGCTATCATAGTTTGTGTAGTGATGAATTATAATGATGTGATGTGATTGCAGGCACGACCGTTGTTCTATGATAAAAGAAAATTCATATCATTGGTGGATCCTCGACTAGAAGGTCCTTATCCCATGAGGGGGTTGTACCAAGCTCTAGCCGTAGCTTCCATGTGTATTAAAAAACAGGCTGTTGCTCGGCTTCCATGCAGTTGTCTTATCTGCAAACCAGGGATATGGTCTTAAGCTCCTAGAAATATAAACACACCCCCAAAACCATAACGAATCAATGGACACATCACAAGACATGAAGAAGGGGAGGATCTGGTTTAGTATCAGGTCATAGCAGATGGGATTTGGAAGAATAAAAAAAAGTCTTATAAAGAAACTGAAAAGATACTTAATAAATATCGTTCAGTCATGTCCATTGTCGCTCACACGTCGTTATCCAGACCTAAAGTTGAAGGCTTATACACCTTGCTTATGAATCTTTAAGTTGATATTAGGTGTGCCACCGTCATGAGACGTTAGGGCTTAATCAGAATCTGATCTGCTACCAATAGCTCATCAGCCTCTTGTATAAATTTAGGTTGTTCTGTAAGCTTCAACTTTATTTTACTGAATGATGTAGTAACAATATCTCGTATTTACGATTTGGTACTCATTTGATTTGTTCAAGTATGGATTTTTTTTCTAGTTTTGATGAATATTTTTTGACATTATGGTATGCTATTGAAATTGGTTTTCAGGTTTTTATATATTCATATTTATTAAGCGAGATATGATTTGCTACAATGCCTTTATGATCCGGTTAAATGTCGAATATGATGAGGGTTGCAGTTTTAAGCGTTGTGTGAAAATTTATTTGTTTGGTCTAGCAACTGATTTGCTGGTTAAGGGTGTTTGGCATAGGCTGCCAACTGGCCTGCATGTTTCAAAGGGTATACTGAAACTGTTTTGTGCTCATTTGACCATTTCGGGACAATGGATTTTGCTGTAACCAAACTGATTTTATGGTTATATAACCTTTATTAAGATCAAAATAATAAGAAAAGTAAGAAACTTTCTAACTTATTCCATGTCCTGGTCCACAAGCATTCACCGTCATTATAACTTTTTGACGAATTGCTAATGATAGATATGCAATCATCACCTGGTTCATTAAGTAGATAAGTATAATTTGTAAATAAGCATATTACTAATATAACATTTAGTAAATAACAAGAAACAATTTCTAACGGTATGTTTTGTTTTTGTCTTACAAAGTAAAACATGTTATTGCTGATTTTTTATAGGGTGTTTAGATGTTGGTTTTATTTGGGTTAGATGGCTTGATGTTTGTGTGTGAAGCCGTTATATTATGAACTCCTTTTTATCAATGTTGTAGCGAGTCATGAGCGTGCTTGTAGTTAACTGTTATTACTTCACACTACTGTACAAAGAACATTAAGACATATTTACTAACCCATTTAAGGGCTTCTGTTTGTTTAAGTGCATCTATTTATTTAAGGGCATCTGTTTGTATGATTTAAGGGCATCTGTTTGCATGATTTAAGTGCATTTGTTTTTTAAGGGCATCTGTTTGTATGATTTAAGGGCACCTATTTGTATAATTTAAAGGAATCTTTTTGTTTAAGTGCATCTGTTTGTTTAAGGGCATCTGTTTGTATGATTTGAGGGCATCTATTTGTATGATTTAAGTGTATCTGTTTGTTTAAGGGCATCTATTTGTATGATTTAAGGGCATGTGTTTGTATAATTTAAGGGCATCTGTTTGTTTAAGTGCATCTATTTGTTTAAGCGCATCTGTTTGTATGATTTAAGGGCATATGTTTGTATGATTTAAGTGCATCTGTTTGTTTAAGGGCCTCTATTTATATGATTTCAGGGCATCTGTTTGTATAATTTAAGGGCATCTGTTTGTTTTTAGGACTTCTATTTGTATGATTTAAGGGAATCTCATTCGACCCCTCTAAAGTAAACTTGTATACTAAAAAAAAAAATAAAAAAAAAAATTAAAAAAAAAAAAAAAGAAAACAAAAAAAAAGAAAAACTGGAATAAGTGTTTGATATAATAGATAAAAGGCTTCAAAAAAACAATATTGTATTAGAGAAGGCAAAACAGCCATAACCGCCTCAAAAAGAGGTTATGTTCAAATCGGGTCACACGAAGATTAAAGAGAAACAAAAATAAAGGACGTCCAACAAACAGAACATCTCAATGTACAAGATCAAAGAGACTTGATACGCCTCAAATACAAATCGAAGAAATTCAAATGAATTGCTAGAGAAATTTTGTTGCCGCTAATCTTCCTCTTATGTTCTAGACAGTTTCAGTTCACTTATCTCTTTATCGATATCCTGTAAGTCAAGATAAAGAATCATATTAGTATCCTATGAAAACTCATATTTTTGAATGTGTACAATTATCTTGGCACTATTGGAATGGAAGGAGTAGCATTAAAATATTATTGTAAATCTTACCACTCATCAAGGGAGTTATTCAATAAAGCCTGACTTTCGGTAGAAATAAAGGTATCTTCTGTAAAACGAGCTTTTGCTTAATATATATATTTTTCCACCTCAATCTTTCCATCATCTGATACTTGCAGCATATTAGACAAGTCTTGAAACATCATCTTGTTATCTTGTGAACTCACCTCATCAATGTTTCTTGATACCTCAGAGAAACCTTTTGATCACAAAGTCGGATTTTATTGAATGAATTAACAGAATTTATTAAACCTGATATATACAAACAAAAAAAGAGTTCTTAAGCTCACCCTCAAAGTTTGTTTGGATGTCAAGTTCCTTAAGATTGCTGAAATGTTTTCTATTGCCAATTGTGCTTCTTTAGTTGAATCTTCATGTGCGACAGAAAATTAAGATCTGAGGTGTTAGATTTTTCATAAGTATAAAGATATATTACAATCTCAATCATCAAAATTTACTTTAAAAATCTTCTCAAATGCTGCTAGTTGTTGAGATCTAGTTTTTTGATTTTACTCGATAAATCCCATGAGTTTAGTTGCACGATAAATTCCTTAAATTGAGAAGCTATTACACAAATAGAGTTAAAAAGGGGTGGTGGGTTGACCACATGTTTCCCACTTGATAAACAATTAGCTTCAACAAAAAGTTTTTTTAGAGAAACTAAAAGTGGCCCACCCGTCTGCATTTTCAAGTAGTGATCCCGTAACCTATCAACGGCTAGAAGATTTTGCAGCGCTGAATTCTAGAAACAAGCGTTTGATGACATGCTTATTGATCATAAACCATAAGCTACTTATCAAATAAGCTTAAACCAAAAAAGTAAACTTACAGAATAACATAACCAAAGCCCTAAAAGTAAAAAAAAGTATTGAGAAAAAGGCATACCAAATTTGCAAGGAAGTAAGCGTTAGTCGCTAACACATTTGATGACATGCTTGTCTTTGCAGAGTTCACAAGAGTCTCCTTCCCAAGCTTTTCAACCTAAAAGAAAGAAACCAAGAACATACTGATTAAAATCATTACAAGGTAGCAAAGACCAACTTTCTTAAACTAAAATGCCGTACCAAAGCTTCAATTCTAATAGAAAATATATTTTGTCATATTCCCATATTACGTTAGAAAAGTCATTACCTTAACTCCTAGCTTATCTTCAATATACTTGCATGATTATCTCATTGCAAGCTGCCAACATAAAAGAAACATAATTAAGTGAGAAAATGTTGGCAATTACTTTCAAAGAGTATTCATTTGAAGCGGTAAATTAGCGACACTCACTCTATATCCATTTATTACAGATGTTGGGTGAATCTTATTTTTGATACATATTTAAAACCCTCTTGCCTAAATTAATCCCGACATCATAGTGTAAGTAAATTCACAAAAATTAGGGCATCTCAGTGTAAAATTAGTGCATCGCAGTTATAAAATCCCATTCAGACATTTTATCAAACACATGGTGTGCAGTTTTTGTAAACATATTTCCTTGCATTTTTTTCTCAATTTCGTTTCAAAATAATTATTCTATACAATGAATCAGGTTAATAAACTCTTAAAAATAGATGCATCCATAAACAAACATGATGATTACCGAATCAAATTTTATAAAATAAAAACCTAACTCATAATAAATACTAATACGTGCAAATCAAACTGTAACCAACACCATAAGCTTTATATTCGATCTTTAATAGAAATAGTAACAAAATTATAATCAAAAAAGGATTTAAAACTTACTTTGATCGGTGATTTGAGACATTAGAACGACATGATTATTGAATCTGATAACAGGATCGTGTTTGTTGTTTAGATCGTGTGGAGATTAGAAGCAATAATCACTAGGAAGAAATGGAAAGAAATTAAAGCGTGTTTATTATAGAAAAAAATAAGAACGAGCTTAAGAGGATTGAACCAGAGAAAAAGAACAAATGAAAAAATTTAGGCATAATATATGATCTTTGGAAATGTTATAAAATAAACCCTGTAGAATTTAAAAAGTTTTAAACAACCCCCTGTAGTTTGGTGTGAAAAAAGGGAAGGGGGGAAGGCTTGATCCAATGGTGGTGGATGAGTTTTCTAGGTTTTCCACCGAGATGAGGTTTTCTCATGATCCCATGGTGGTGGATGAGTTTTCAAAGTTTTCTATCGATATGAGGTTTTCTTATGATCCTTTTCATGTTTCCCAAAATCATATAATCTCGAGTAAACTGCAAAATACATCCTTGTGGTTTCATGTTTCTCACGAAATACATCCTTGTGGAAAGAAAAGGACGAAAATACCCCTGAAGTGGGGCCCAAAAAACTTGATATTTAACAAAGTTAGTGACGAGGGATGTATTTCGGCAAACGTTTGGAAGTTGTGCGTCTCTTCTTCAGAAAACCCTAATGAACCACGTAAAAACAGGTTTGTATCTTATTCTTAAAACCATAATGATGAAATTCTATTTTTTTTAATGTTAGGTAATATGTATACCAGAAGTTGTTACGTCTCTTTTTTACTTCTATGTTATACGCAAAATATCAATCACGATTAGGAATTTATTCAATCAAGACTAGGTCTATTTGTGGTTTTTTGGATTGTGTTTTGAACATGCAGATAATAAATATTAGATAAGCTATGATATTTATTAGGAACTTCATTTTTTCCGCAACAGAGGCATTGCCATTGATCACTCTGACATGGATACTAAAGTATATACTTGTGTAATATTTTTATGGTTGCTTTTAAGACTCTGTCTAATTGGTGTAGATGTTACAGGTTGATGATTCATTTTGTGAGGAACCAGATGTGCTTAAAAGGAGTGTCGATTCATCTCATTATCAAATGACTGAAGGTAGTACCTCACCTTTCTCTTGCTCCAACTTTAGCTAATATAACCACATCCCTTAACTAACAGTAAGATTTTTGTGACATGAATATCATTAGGTGATTCTGGGTTATAGATGAAGAAGCAGCAAAGAGTGGGAGCATACTCTTCTCCAAGATTCGATGGACAAAGAACTACACGAGTTGAATAAACCTTTAGAGCAAAAGGTAGTATGTCAAATTTCTTATATTTTCTATTTAATTTGTTTGATCTACAAATATAAATGAATCATATTTTGTAAAAAAAAATTCATGCAGTATGAGATGAAACTTTTTGTTGGATTTGATACAATGACACTTAAGCCACGTTCTGGGAAGAAAATAATGGAACTTGAGGACGAAAAACGAGCTGCGCAGGTATATATTAGCATATCAAATTTTGTTCATCGTTTAGAATTTTTGTTTCATTTTAATTTAGGCATTTGTTTACTGATGCAGAAAGAGAGGGATAGATTGCAAGCTGAAATTTAAAATCTTTCAGCTACTTCAGATGGACAAACACAAAAATTACAAGACCATACTTGCTGGTATATAAGTTCGTTAGCACATGTGTTCGTTAATACTTACTGGAATCTTGAGGCATGTTTTTGATGATTATTGATGTCCTTATGTTTTGTTTGGTTCTATATCAGATGTGCATATCAAATTTATTTGACATTTTTTAGCTGTATAATGTGTATATATCAGATGCGTAGTTAGATGTGTATATCAGATGTATAACTTTGAATCGGTAGGGACTGAGGATTGATATGTTTTACACTATTACAAACAATTGTGTCTTACACTATTAGAAACAGCACAAGCCCTATCCAGCGTCCAAAATCGACATACACATAAATGATATATCGTGAAGGTAAATTATCCTACAATAATCACAACGAAACCCAAGAAAAAACTAATAACCAATTCCTAGATGAACGTCGACCCAACAAAAATCATTTACAACATCAAATCAACCGATTAACAACTATAAAAAATCGTTATAAGGTTTAGGATCAAATAGGAGAATGATTAAACAGGTACAAAAAGACTCTGTAATATTTGTACGGTTGCTTTTAATACACTGTCTAATTGGTGTAGATGTTACAGGTTGATGATTCGTTTTGTGAGGAACCTGATGTGCTTAAAAGGAGTGTCGATTCATCTGATTATCAAATGACTGAAGGTAGTACCTCACCTTTCTCTTGCTCCAACTTTAGCTAATATAACCACATCCCTTAACTAACAGTAAGATTTTTGTGACATGAATATCATTAGGTGATTCTGGGTTATAGATGAAGAAGCAGCAAAGAGTGGGAGCATACTCTTCTCCAAGATTCGATGGACAAAGAACTACACGAGTTGAATAAACCTTTAGAGCAAAAGGTAGTATGTCAAATTTCTTATATTTTCTATTTAATTTGTTTGATCTACAAATATAAATGAATCATATTTTGTAAAAAAAAAATTCATGCAGTATGAGATGAAACTTTTTGTTGGATTTGATACAATGACACTTAAGCCACGTTCTGGGAAGAAAATAATGGAACTTCTAAACTTGAACTTCAGCTGCGCAGGTATATATTAGCATATCAAATTTTGTTCATCGATTAGAATTTTTGTTTCATTTTAATTTAGGCATTTGTTTACTGGTGCAGAAATTTAAAATCTTTTAGCTACTTCAGATGGACAAACACAAAACTTACAAGACCATACTTGCTGGTATATAAGTTCGTTAGCACATGTGTTCGTTAATACTTACTGGAATCTTGAGGCATGTTTTTGATGATTATTGATGTCCTTATGTTTTGTTTGGTTATATATCAGATGTTCATATCAAATTTATTTGACATTTTTTAGCTGTATAATGTGTATATATCAGATGCGTAGTTAGATGTCTATATCAGATGTAAAACTTTGAATCGGTAGGGACTGAGGATTGTTTTTTCTGCTAAATAACTTTTAATTTAACCCGGACTGTTGAGAAGGATAACTTAACGTATAGTTGATTTATTTATACTCTACGAGTATAATACGCATAATAAGCTATTGTTGTATCAACTATTTTTTAAGCAAATAGCAACCATTTTCGCAGCAGTTTTTTGCCTACTGTTCAATATCTTCACGGCATTTTATATCCCGAAACCTGCAAGTCATCTTTCAAAACTGTTGTTAGTGGCTGTTTGTCGGTTATGTATATAGTTTTTTTAATTGTGAATATATTATTATATGATGCGAGGCTAAGTGATTATGCTGTATCCATATGGCAGTGGACCAAGAGAAGATGTAACCAGGATCGGATCTGGTGGTGTTGTCAGACGCGCCAGGCTGTTGTACATTTGAGACGTGTTAACCAGGCAATCTATCTTCTTAGTTCAAGCTTAATTTTGTGACCACGTCAACATGAGCAACATGCCGTCTAACAAATTCATATACCTAGAAGAGATTAATGAACGCAAAGGTAATTTGTTTATTGATTTAATGTAATGTTTTATATTAATTAAGAATGATGAAGATTAGGATTTCGACAGCGTAAATTATTGTATATGGTCCTATATCTTCTTATTTAGGGAGAGGCTGCAATTTTAAGATTCATGCCGTAGTGCCTCTGCTACATCTATCATCGTGTATGATTTCTTTGGCATAGGATGATTATGTCCTCTTTCAGCTATACGTAATTGGACAATCAGTAAATATTTTCGTTATTATAGTGTTACATCAATACTATAATGATAAAATTGTGTGGCCCTGGAGCACTGTTTTTAAATTCTTTCTGCTCTTATATCGCTTTATCTGTTCAGATTGATGCAAATATATGTATGTCATAGTTAAGTTTTGTTGCAGTGTGTAGCCCTGAAGCACTGTTTTTAAATTCTTTCTGCTCTTATCTAGCTTTATCTGTTCAGATTGATGCAATTATATGTATGTGATAGTTACGTTTTGTTGCAGTATGTAGCTCTAGAGCACTATTTTTAAATTATTTCTGCTCTTATCTTGCTTTATCTGTTCAGATTGATGCAATTATATGTATGTCATAGTTAAGTTTTGTTGCAGTCCCAAGATATAGGCTCACTAAAAAGCAACAAACTTACAAGAGTCCGGATAAGCTAATGGGTAGAGTTCACATGCGATATTAACCTTGGCAATGTAAACCATAATACACTACTCCATATAGATGAATTTTTTTGCTCACATACTTCTGTAACAATCTTTATGAAAATGGAGTGCATCATAGCTTGATAATGTTTTAAACTATCAGGTATTATTAATAAAATAGTTTATGCAGATAAGTAAGTTTTTAATCAATGAGTTTTAGGCTAAATTTATATATAAAATAGTATATACTTCAAAAAATAAGAGAAGTGGCACCTCAGAATATTAACGGGTCAAAATATTACAAAGTACTATAGAAATTTAACTGGTCAAACCTATATGAACATGTCAAAGAATGGTTAAAACACCAAGTCAAGCACTATGTTAATGAATAACCACTAAATGAAGCAACAATTAACTTTTCTATTAATCACGTACCCATAATCGAATACTTCATGCTCTAATGGCATTTTTTGACACTACACCTTCAGGAAGAATTCTTAGTAAGGTAAAGTTTCTTAAAATCTTACTTTCCCACTAACGTTTTGTTGCATTAGACAACCAAGCATATAAAGAAACAACTTATGATTATAAGTTTGATTTTTCAGGCATCAAGTGATCAAATGAACATTGATGTATTTGTTCCGTTTATGATAAGCCATTGTATTACCATGTTCATAACAGTAAGTGGTATTATCATCATCACTTGTCAATACGCCTGGCCAACTGTGTTCCTACTGATTCCTCTTAGCTAGCTTAATTTCTGGTATCGGGTATGTTTCCTTT
The DNA here is from genome assembly GCA_026074375.1 of Tanacetum coccineum. Classification (NCBI taxonomy): domain Eukaryota; kingdom Viridiplantae; phylum Streptophyta; class Magnoliopsida; order Asterales; family Asteraceae; genus Tanacetum; species Tanacetum coccineum. The sequence continues at coordinate 2,514 of BQNB010189730.1, read as the reverse complement.
CTGTTAAAGGAGTTGGCATATGATAAAGTTAATTATGAATCTAATATGATCTTACGCCCTCATTGTTTCAGAGATACTATCTTGCAACATCTCGTGAAATTACATAACTTAACTCAATTACAAAAGCACATGTTATTCACCATATTTCAGAGAGCATCTCTAGCGTTAAGACGATTAGGTGTTTTAGGAAGAAAGATAGATATGTTCATGAAAACGTTGAACGTGTGAATGGAAACCTGATAATGGATTTCCACAATAATGGATCCAACTGGTGGTTAGGTTTTAGTTTGGAGTTCTTTTTAAGCTTACTTCTTTGGGCTTCACTGTGTTCATGATCGTGTTACCTGGCAATATTATTAAACCAGGTATATTTACAGCTTCTCCTAAAATTCCTGTTAGATTTTCTTTTTTAATAGAAAACTAATTTATAAATGGATGCTCTTGATCAGAAAATGTTGGATTATCGCTATCATATGGATTGTCACTCAATGGTGTGCTGTTTTTTGCTTTATACATAAGCTGTTTTGTCGAAAACAAAATGGTTTCTGTTGAAAGGATTAAACAAATTATCAAAATACCATCAGAAGCAGAATGGGTGAAAAAAGACAACCCCCACCTTCAAACTGACTGTATAATGGCAATGTAGAGCTAAAAGATTTGCAGGTAATTAAATCTTATATAATTCTGCAATCCATAAAGCAAAGGCAAAATATTGTTTCCTCATATTGGCTTTTGAAATGCTCAGTCTTTGCCTTTGAATATGCTTAGTCTTTTAATGTATATATACATATCTATGTTTCCTTATGGTATTTTGTTATTGTAGGTCATCATAGATAATTTTCCGAAATCAGATATGTTAAAACTCAATTTTTTGTAATAGATGGATGCGCCATTCGATCCAACAAAAGAGATTTCAAGGTTGGTATACAACCATAAATACGAGGAGGATTTTACTCCAGCCTTGCAAAGGTCTGTAATACGAGGAGGATTGTTTCCTGTTATGCTCAGGTCTTTTGTTTTGTCCACTTGAAGTTGTGAATGAAGCCCATGACCAGTGCATGGAGGAAAAGAAGGTATCCATCGAGTTATTTTTGTTTAGTTGCTTCATATGCATTATGTTATATTAAATCTGATATGGTGTGCTAATATAAATTATAATTTGTATTTTTGGGCAACTATTCCTAATTGGTGAAGAGTTTCTGTAACAAACACACAAACTCAAAATCAATGTAGATGCAATATGAGTTTTTGTGCCTTCAGAAAAGAGAGGTCACTGGTATCTTGTGTTTCACAGCGTTACTGAGTTGGTTATTTGAGTAAATATTTACTTGGCACGAGTGTAGAATATATAGGCGCTTGATGGAAACTTGAGCGAGTAAATAGCTACTTCAACGATATAGTATTATCTACCTTACAACTTTGGCATGCACAATCTAGCTGCCAATTAGGAATTTGCTGTTACACAAAGATAGTTGTCGTTCTCAAATGGGGATATCACATAGAATTTCGCAGCTCTTTTTTGAACGGAAAAAAATGAATCTCATTGAAGTGGCAAGGAACTGGAAAAATGAACACCTTCAGGAATACACTTAGTAAAGAACTTGGCCTGACTTGCAGGCGGTTAGAGATATAGCTAAATCCGAGTCGGTCTATATATTTTTACCTGATATGATATTACTTTAATACTTGTAGTAACCCTCCTTTATTTTGTTCTGTTACAGCACCATAAAGATACAATGCACATGATAGAGGAGTCTAGGTTCGTATGCTTTTTGGCTGGAGGATTCGTGCAGAATTTGGAGGATACGTGCAGAATTTGGAGGATCCGATTATATATCACTCTTTTGTTGGGAGACAGAAGAAAAAAAATGGCATACGATAACATAGTTGATTCACATGTAAAAATCAATGTTTGGAAGTTTGAAACTTAAATTTTATGTCACTTGTGCTTTTATATGACCTTCATGTTCTGCTTTATGTAAGCGTTACCCTTGTGTCATTCTTCAGTTAGTTAATCTATGTGTGTCTGGTATCTTATCATTACAATACTTTTTTTATCATTTGTATTGGTTTAACGGCAACTGTAAATGATAATATGCTTTTTCACCGTCACATATCAGCTAAGATCACCACATTTGCATATTCGGTTGCATACAAGCTTAACTGATGTGCAACATGTAATTTTCAAATATAATATGTTCTGTATTTCTAAATCATTATTTGGATCCTGCTTGAATTATTTCCGCCAACTTTCCATGGAGTCTAGCTTCACTTGTGTGGCGTGACTTGCTAAATGATTTGGCCGAATATGAGACCAACGAATTATATCCCTCATTGTTTGCTAATTGACATGAATCTTGTACTTTACTACAGAGTTTGTGCGTTTCTCATTTCCGCATCTGCATGAAATTAAGTGATTAACGGTCACCAAATTTATGCATTATGCCATTATATAGAAGAAAGAATGTGCATGTCAGGAAACATATATATGTTCCATGTGGGGATCTGACATGA
>BQNB010189729.1:0-11845 GCA_026074375.1 Tanacetum coccineum | reverse complement strand
AATGACATTTTATACCCCCCAACTTATTTTATACAGAATATATTAGATATAATAACATGTATAAAACAGCCCCCATAGTTTCAAAAATTACCATTCAAGTCCTTATACTTTAAATATCAATTCGGCAAATCAATTAAATCCACAAAACCCTAATTTAATTTTCCCCAATTACAAACATAATTATTATCCAATCATTAGCATTAAATGAACCTAGGAAAATTTGAAAAACCCTAACCCTAATTTGATTAAGCCTTTTTCCTTCCCTTTTTCCCTTATTCGAAATTCTGCAAACATATAAAATCCCAAATCAATTTTCGAATCCCTCCTAAAATTATTCCAACAATTTATCTGAGTCATATATGATATAAAAAACCTTATAAAAATATAAAATTAATTTTACAAATAATTTTTGTGCCGATTTCATAATTACCTAAAACTTAGGGTTTCGAACATGTTTTAATTTATAAAATCAAAATAACATGCATGATAATTTTTATTATGCATAGAACGAATTAATATGATGAAAATTGAGATACAAAAATACCTTTGATGATCCTTGGTGATTTTATGAATTTATGTTATTCGGTTGTGTTATTCGAACCAAAATAATTACCACAATCGAACCAAGCACTCTACAATCTTCCCACTATTTTTCCCACAATCCTTGACCTTCAAAACACCTTAGAAAATTCGTCTCAACCCTGGAAATATTTTTATGCCGCCACTTTGATTTTTTTAGGGTTCGGTGGTATTTTGTTTTTAGGATTTAGCAAATGAAATGTATAAAGAATTATAATAGGGATTCAATGCCGAGTTTTGAGGCTTTCTAAGATGGACTAAAATCAGATTTTATCATGCCAAATTTATTTTGTATTTATCCTTAATTTATTTTATTTAATTTGTAATATATAAATAAATTAATATACTTAATTTCGGCAAACATATATATACCTAAATATAAATTATTTTTCTTATATAATATAAGGTATTTCAATCTTACATAAATTCCATAATTGTCATAAGTTGCATTTTTATAATTTCTAACCTTTAAATGAATTTTATTTAAGCTTTTATGAAATTTTCTTGCATTAGGGGTATTTTGGTAATTTTACACTTGTTGAGATTTTTAGGTTTTACACTATACTCCTGTAACCAACCGGAATATATCACCAATCTCCTGGGAATTCAGCGACAACAACAATGGTAGACGGAAAAGGGGTGTTTGGCAATGGGTTTTATATTGAGTACTTGAAGAATTATGGTTGATTCTCCAAGTATATGGGTTGTTAGGTTTTGGAAATGGATGGATGAGGTATGAGGATGGTGGTTGATTGCTAGAAATCGATGGTGGATAGTGGTGGTAGTGATGGTGGTTTGAAAGGTGGTTTGGATCAAAGGTTTTTGAGGCCTTTATCACCAAAAACACTTCTTCTAAGTGTTGTAAACGAACTTGGGGTTTGTGTGTGAGAATGTGTGAAATGAGAGAGGCTAGGAGGCTTTTTATAGGCTTTTCGGGGGCCAAAGTGTGCCGTACAAACTTATATGTGCGTTGCACATCGGGAGTTAATGCACACTTCATTTAATTGCCTTTAATTTTTCCACAGACTCAAAAGTGCGCCGCACTTTGGGTAAAACCGCCACACTTTGGGTGCTTTCAGCACTTGACCTTTTTCATGGTTGTAGATACTTGAATTCTCTTCGCGTGGCGGCCAAAATCGCGTCAAACGGAGTTCATATGACCGAGTTTTGGCCAAAATAGTGAACAGGTGTCGGGAGATCATTAACTTGAGTTATTTCTTCATTTAAGCTTCAATTCTTCGTGTAATCTTTTGTTTTATTCCACGACACATATCATGAACCTATGATAGCAAATATAGTCGATTAAGTATCAAAAGTTCACGAGAAATGATAAAATAAATGCAAATAACGCTGCCGAAAACATGTATAATTTAGGCGTTATCAAATCCCTCCATACTTAGCTATTGGTTGCCCTCAAGCAATCAAAGCGGAAAAATAAGATCATTAATCGTGAATTGGAGAAAAAATGATTTTAGCATTAACAAGTGTTTACCATTTTTATAACTTTTTAGGCATAGACATATAACAGAGCACCTCACATAGGGAAAGTATTTGTTTTTGAATTCACAAGATCTCGTCACATAGATAGGGGTTTTTATATTGGTAAAAGTCACTCTCAATTGCAACAACATAATCTTAGGTCGTACCATATGATTGTACTAGACCAACCATAAACATGTCCGTTGCGGCGGTTGACGTGAGCTCCCTAGACAAAATCTTAAAATAGGCTAAACGTGATAATGATAAGGGTGAATAGCAGATACTTGATTCCATGTGCCAGAAATTTGCCTTATACGTTGAACTTTATTATTTTTTCTTTTCTCTCTCTTTTTTTTATTTTTTTTCAAATTCTTTTCATTCCAGATACTGCGATAACTAAGGCTGGCACAAAACTTCTTCTTCATCGAGCATATTTTTCTTGCTCTTGGGATACTTTAAGGATCTCAACACTAAAAGCGAGTGCTGTAGATACATGATTGCATAGGGATTTATTTTACCTCTTATCATACGACTTTGTCTATAAATTAACCTCACTACGGAGCACATTAAGTCCTTGAAGTTTTAACTATCATTCTTAGCAACTTATTTTTGCTATTTGCTCCCTACAAGGCATAAACACATAATAGTTAAGGCTCACATAAGTTAAAATTTATTAACTCCTCTTTAATTGTTAACCCGTTATTGTTTAAACCTTTTTCCATTTATCACAAATTAATTTTATGAAGAAGATATTTGACATTTTCTCCCCCTCAAACAGTGACCCATTTTCTATTTAAAGAGATGTAGTCGTTGTTTGAGTGGTCAAATGTCTTTGAAAAATATTTTCTAATGACTTTCTGATATTAATGTTTTATTTTTGAAAACAACACCATTAAAAATAAGATTTCTCTTATTTTAACACAAAAGTGCACTGACACGTACACTTAGTATTTAAAGAAAGCACGGGTTGTGCTGCAAAGTAAGCACAAGCCTTTGAATGAATATGAGGTAATTCATTCCCAAGAAAAATAATTTTCTGCTATCCCAGTTGTAGGATACTTCTTGTTGAATCCCACCTCAATAGACCGAATTCCTTAAGCTTGTTTATGGTTTAGTTATATTAGATAAATCTATCACAACTATAGTAGAAACTCTGTTAAGTGTATTAAAGATTATGCGGAATCTAATCTTTAATTTTAGAAGAATTCTTAATGAAATAGTAACACAAGATCACAATTCAACAAACAATAAAAGCTTCAATATTATTAAGAATAATACGAATACTCTCCTAGTATTAGGGTTACAAAACCTTGAAGCTATGAATAACACTTATCAAATCGTAAAAAACATATTAAACTTTATACCCTAGGACCTCCTTTTATACACCAAGGAGTCCTATTCGATTTACAATATATTCCTAAGACTTAGAATATTCCCTATGATCTATTCTATAAATAACTAATACTTATCACTGGTGTTCGCTAATTTATACATATATTTTACCTTGAAAAATGAACCCAAAAGACCAAAAACATAATAAAAATTGCAAATATATGTTGTTTTTGTGTTTGTGTATGTGCAGGTACGAATAAAAAAAAGGACAAAATAAAGAGAAAAATGGATGAAACCGAGCACGGGATTGAAAAGAGCACGGAAATTCGAGTCCGACGGTGCTTTTATCTTTTATTGGGCCAGCCCGACACCGTTTATATGGGCCGAACCGACCCATATCTATATTAAGTTATCTATTGCAGCAGCCCAAGATGTACAAGCCCAAGTACTAAAAATAATAGAAGTGCAATCAATTTAGGCCCAGCTGATTGAAGAGCAAATCCTGGCCCGAATCTTGGCCCATCAATCGAATGAAAAAAAAGGGGCCCAACACTGGTACTAAGCTGCTTCAGTTTGACGCAAAGGAAAAAAAAGGAGGCATGAAAGTTATAAAAGGAGGGGACGCAGCCGCTGGATCTTCATCTCGTTTTTTATTATTACCTTTTCATTTTTTTTGCATTCATAGATTTATGTTATTTTCATTCGTAGATTTGCATTCGTAGTGGCAGTCGGTAGGATAGGAGAATAGCAACAGACATCTATTTTTTTTCCTTTTCTTCCTTTCGTAGATTAGTAGCCTAGCCCAACACGATTTTGACGTTTATGTCTCGTTTTAATTTGCGATAATGATTCGATCAGGGTAATTAGTTTCCCAGGTTATGTTAACATTTGCAAATGATTTTTTTTGGATCGAATGTTTATTTTGTTTGAATCTGGTATGTGGTAGCAGCCTATTTCATTCGTTTGGAATTTGATTTGTTATTCATCGAGTTGCTTGCAAAAAGTTGGGGTATTGATACTTATTTCATTTGTCTTTCCATCGGTTAGTAGCTTACTCAAGTTTAGCTTATTTCCAAATTTGCTTATTGGTTCGGAATTAGTTTATAATTTGTTTTAAAATATATAGGTTGGTTAGATTAGCTTAATTTTCAGATTTGCTCTAAATCTCATGTAGCTTATTTTGTTCGAGTATTGCTTATGGGTCGTAAGGAGCTTGTGGCTCATCGGTTCGGATTTTGTTTCAATATAGAGATAGTAGTTTGGTTTACTTTTCATTAGCTTAAAAGGTTTTCGGAAATTTTAGAAGTAGCTTGTTAATTAGTTCATTGTTTAGCTTAACATTGTTTGATCGGTCAACACCTAAGGCGATGAGCTTACGGGTTGTATAAGCGAGCTTATGCCTACGTTTTAAAGCTTGCTATATTTTTAAACTAGCTTATTAGAATAATAAAGTTTAAACACTTTATTATCTATTAAGTAAATAAAGTTTAAATAAGAAATAATCTTAGCATTAAATTTAGTTTATGTAATCGGGCGGTTTTATTCGTATCGGCTTCATCATTCGGGTTCTACTTCTTTTCCCTTTTTCATAATTACTAGTTTTTACTTATTTTAGCTAATTTGCTTTTAATTATTGTATGCTTATGATTCTTAGTTTTAGTTCCATTGATTACGAGTATTTTCCATTTATTAGTTTTGGTTTAATTTTAAACATGATCTATATTAATTGTCCATTATGTTTCATGCTAGTTAGTATGTTTATTTGTTGCTTTATTCGTTTATGCTTAGTTTAGTTGTTATTATTGCCATATTTATCGTAGTCTTGTGGCATGCTCGTTTATTATTTGCTCGTTGATTGTTGTTAGTTAATTGTTATTTAATTTATTGTCATTGTCGTTTATTGTTACTTAGCGAGCATGCCCGTTTTAGTATTATTTTAGCTTTATTATAGTTTTTATATTACATTTTTAGTTTAAAACCAAAAGCAAAATATTTGCCATTCAAGCATCAAACGAAACATTCTCGTGAATTTCAAATTGATCTCTCGTTGGGACACGACATCCGGAGGATTGAGAATTACTTTTCTTAAAGTAGTTTTTATCCGACGTGATTACTTATATTATATTACTCGACTAGTCTTTCGGGACGAATCAGTTTTTGGCGCCGTGTTCTTGTATAAGCCTTCTTTAATCGCGATAACAACTAATGTTGGAGAATAAAATTCTTTTGATCTTGTTGCATGGTTTTGGGATGGGGAGAGAGAGGGGGAGAGAGAAGAGAGAGAGAGAGAGAAAGAGAGAGAGATAGTTTTCTGAAATGAGGGACAGAGAGAGAGAGTTCTGGAGATTGAGAAGCGTGGGAGGGAGAAATAGATATATTAAAGTCGGGTCGGGTAAAAAATAGTCGGGCGATTTCCATTTAAAACACGCGTTTAATTACCGTCGGGGAACGATCTTACCCTTTATAATATACTCTTTTTAAAATAAAAAGAAATACATCATTTTAGAGTTTCTATCAGATTAAATCTATGAATTAAAATATAGACCAATCAGAAATGCTTGATTTTGCCACGTAGGCAAAATCATGCGATTTGATTGGTTAATAAAAAGTCAAAATTGAACTTTAATTTGGTCAAAATCAGCAAAAAACGTGTATAATGAAAAAACTCACCAAAAACTTTATGTGTCAAAACTATGATAAATTTAACTTTAAAAAAGTGGGGCTGATTTTTTAAAACTACAAGGACAAAAAATAGCACGTATGTAACTTCCATGTCTATTCATTGCCAATTAAAAAGTCATTCACTTTATAAAAAATTAAAAAAAAACACCACCACCTTTAATCTCCCCCTGGCACCACCACCCGATCACCACAGTATTATCCACTATAAAAGATAATCCGCTGTACATTTCAAAGAGATCAAAGCTTTAATCACAATCATCTTCTTTTTAATGGTTAATCAAAGGTATGATTTTGATTCAAATTTTTTATAATAGATCTAGGGTTTTAGCTTTTTTGTGTTAATTCAGTTATGGGTTAACTAAAAATAATTTTAGTCTAAGTCTATTGTGTATAACAATTGAGGGATAGGGTGTAGTAGCTTGGTTTTCCCAGCACAAATCAAACAAAAGCATTAATTTAGATTTTGAAATTGTAAATATGTTTTCCCACTATAAATTTTATATAGTCCAGATCGCCTAATATATATAATTTAGCTGATGTTTTTGAAAGATCATATAAAGGCTTTTGGGAATGGACATTCGGCTTATGGAAGTTCAGCTAGAACAAAATAAGTTTTTAAATGTGTTTGTTCGTGTTAGGATAATATATAGAATTGTGTTTTAGCACAAATAGAACCAAAGGTAAAGTGAATTAGTAATGACGCGGGGTTAATTCCATATGCCACAGAGGTGCACATATGCTTTCATACAAAGTTTATATCACACTGCACATTTCTGTCATTCACCATTAATGACACTGAATAGCCGTTCATATGCCACAGAGGAACATGTATGCTTTCGTAAAGGTATTAATTATTTGTTGTTTTTACATAATTTCCGTTAATTGAATTCCAGGCTTGTGTTGTATAAATGCATTTGGACTGATCTGAAACCCAGGCATTGCATAATGCAGGACGGGTTATGGTTAAAGCCTGTTGGATATTTTATTTCCTGTAAATTTGTTTAAGATAATTATACAATATATGTTGTGTTTATTTATAACATAAACATTATTTTTTTAATAAGTCTTTTGCATATCTGTTAGTACAATTATAGTCAAACTAGGACAACCTTAAAGTTAACTATAGAATAAAATACAGAGAAACTTGGATAAACCCAAACTCTATAAATAGGAAAACTAAACAACAGTTTCTTCCATACAATGAAAAAAATTTACTATTGGATTTTACAGGTTTCATAATGGCTATAACTTTTCTCCCAATTCAATAATGAAAAAGATAAATGGACATCAAAGTGAAGGTTGTTTCTCTATGGAAACAATATTACGCCAACAACAATCCACCCGCGTCAGCAAGCATGGATATGATCTTTAAGGACGAACAGGTATTCATAAACTCACAATCTTCTTGAATTTTATATAATTTTAAAAGAAACAGATTATACAATTATAGGAAAGGTGGTCTTCTATTTTTACGTTATTGTTAAAACTATAGGTACTACCATTCACCTACAATCAAGCATTAATCATCTCTGATTTTGATATATTTAAAAAGAGAAATTAAAATTCCATTGCTGCACTAACACAAATCGAGCCCAAATTCAATCCGCATAAGATTGTCAGAAGCTAACTAAGACATACATGGCCATGGTGAAGTAGGTTGTAAAAAGCTTGAGGCAAATAGTTTGGGGTTTATCCTATTGTAAGTTACTAAATACATTCGTTATGGTTTTTATGTGTATTCGAAGTTCATGGGGAAAGTCTAAAATTTTAGGCTTATGATATTGCATCTATTATTTTCACTTTTAGAGTGCGCCTATATTTTTAGATGCATTAACTCATTGGATTTTGTTGTTATAGTTACCGTGACTGATGTTGGAAGTTACTAAGCAAGTGGCGGGAATGAAGCTCAAGCCGGTAGCATTATATCAACTACTATCAGTTGAAGGAATGGAGAGCCCAAACAAGTATGACATATTTCTTATAAAGTTCCATTTTGTTGAAATTGTATGATTCTTAAAAAGAGATAATTAATGGGGTTTTAGTAAATATATCGATTTCATAAGTGGCGTCGAATGGATGTGCCTAAATGGTCTGATATTGAACACCCTGTGATTAATTTTCAGAAACTAGGCAGTCTTTTTAGCATAAACGATCCATTAGCTGCTTTGAATAATCAAAATCATGCAATACATAAGCAAGTACTTAAAGTTAGGGATTATTAGATAGCTTTACATTTACCCATAATCCCTGTAAGTCTCTACTACAGTACTCATTCTCATTTTATAAATCAAATCACATTATACTATAACTAGATTTTGAACCACCTGATTGTTACTTATTTTTTAATGGATGTTTATAGTAAAAATAGTTTCAGTCGCACATTGACTGAGGTAAACATTGTCTTTAATTTTAATTTTCGCGTAGTAATATATTTGAGCTTATGCACAAGGATTTACGTATAGGTTTTTTAAGTTAATAGGAGAAATTAGTGTTGTAAAGCTTTTAAAGAGAGAAATAATATACAATTACAATCTTTAAATGTTCGATTTTTGAAAGGGTACTTATGAGCGATTGCGTAGGTGATGAAAATAAAGGCATAACTTACTTATGTTTCAGTTTGATTGTTGTTGTGATTCCGAACACAACAAAGCAATACTAATAGGATAATGTGTTTATGTGTAGATACCTTTTTGTTTGATGAGGCTCCTCATACCCTCAGTATTGAAACTGTTGGATCAGTGATGACCAAATTTATCCCAAGCAACGTTGTGATCCTAATTAAGAAATCGCAAGATTTTACCATGTCCTAAGATCAACGCCTGTTGTCTCCTTTGAGGTACCCTTTCTTTTGAAATTGGGACAATAAAGTTTGAGCAATTTTTTATAGTTTTTTAGCTCATAAACTAAACTTTACATTTTTTTAACAAGTTTATAAAGGTGAACGGAGTTTCACAATGGAGTGTTGGCTTCTTGCAACATTTGATCTTTTCTTCAATTCCTTCCAAGATTTGTGAATCCAGTTTCAGCTTTGAATTTGGTGTGCGAAACCATGTTTATTCTATTGTTAATTCAAAGAACCCGTATCTTAAACATGAAGGCAGAGGACTAGGCAGATAAGTCTACTGGACAATCATAAAACATCAGTCGCCAACTAAAATGGTAAGCAGACGAACTCGCTGAAGAAAATAAGAAGTATTGAAGATATACAATAGGTAAATCTTTGTTTGACCAAAACATATTGTAAAATTCCTCAAACCCATAATTCTTAAAACACGATGGGTGATCATGCTGAATCATCTGACCCGTAAGTAACTTTGATAATCTTATGCTAATATGTTTTGTTATTGTATATATACTGCATATGAGTTGATGATTGACTGTGAATATTATCTGATTATATACAGTAAGGGAGCTAAGCGTGATTTTAGTACTGCAGTATTAGAGCGAAAAAAAGCTTTAGCTTTTTCGAGGCGATACCATCTTGATCAAGGTTTTTTTGCCTTTGTTTCTTACTATATTTGTTTTGTTGTTGATTGATTTAAGTTGGTTCTTGCTTAATCTGTTTTTGGTTATGCTTATTTGTTTATTTAGACACTCTATATGTGTAAAAAGTGCTTATTAGAATTGCTTAATCTCTTAAAGGATTAAGTAGTGTTCCTTTGTTGATACAAACGGTAAGGTCAAAGTTTGTGGTTTTGTTCTCTTAAAACTATAAAGAGCTGGGATAATCATTTCTAAGGCGTTTGTTTATCTTCTTGAATTCGAATTAAGATTCACTTTTCGACTTCATCTCTATTGCAGGTCTTGGGGAGTATACTCATATAGTCATACAATACAGTGAGATAAACCTGAAGTCATGTTATACCTTGGCTTCAGATGGCTCAAAAATATGAATTGGAAAGGATGAACCCTTAGACATACACTAGATATAGTCAATCTGGTATGCAAGAATCATATATATGGTATGTTGTATATGTATATAAGGTTACAACTAAATATCAGAATTGTACCATTTATATTCCACTATTGTTTCATCAGTATATAATAGAAATTTCGTCTTCAAGAGATTCTACTGTTGAAAACATGTTAGGCTACTTTCGATATTAGTAAGTTCTAAAATTCAAATCATTTGACATATGAAAGAGAAATTCTGACACAAATTGTCGGTCATTGAGATGGAATTGTGTACATAGACATGAAATTTTATCTAGAAGTATAATGTTAACTAACATATATGTCAAAACCCCGTGCATGCACGAGCATTAAAACTTGTCTATATCTATATCTATACTACTATATAAAGCATTTATAATGTGGGAACCAATAAAAATTAAGATAAGGAGGTGCAATCTTGATCATACATCTCATTTTAAAGAACCACATCATAAAGTGACACGTGTCACATTTTGATTAAAAAATCACCTTTATTTTCAAATTGAAATATCTTTTTATCAATTTATTTTTATTATGATCTAATTTCACCATATTTTTTAAAATTTTTTGCTCTTTAATTCAACATCCATTTTTTTTTGTTTTTTACATTTTAACGGGTTTATTTTGTGTTGATTTATATTTTTTACAACTTTAAGCTTAATAAATATAAACTTGATAGTTGATACATTAAAACAATATACTTTCAGAGAGAGTTTTGTATTTTTACATGCGAGAATGATAATGTTAATATAGTGTTGCGGGAAAGCTACGGAAAACCCAAATGAACACATACAACGAACACATACATTCAAAGTGTTGTGAAACGAAATTACTAAGCGGGTAAGAAATTGCGTAAAGAGTTAAGTTAGTAAATTTTTTATTGCCGCCTCTATGCGCGGGTAACCAACTAGTAATGTATAATAAACATTTCTCTTTCAAACTTATTATTTCAAGCAATGCCTACATCATAATCACTAAATCATCAAATAATCTTATTGCGAACATCTAAATAAATGACATTAATTATAGATTAGGTTTTTTTAAATAACCGACCAAAACTTCAACTTTGAAGTTTAAATATTATATCTTGGCCTATAGTTGCGTCTTTTGTCGATGCTGTATGTGTTTATTACTCGGCTTTCTATATACACCATAAAAGTTATATATGCAGATATTAGGTGGGATTATACGATATATTTGGTTAGCTAGAAATATAGTTGTAGTCGTACATAATGATTTCACTTCAAACGACAGATTTGGGTAGCTATAAATATATATAGTCGTTTCCGAAGATAAATACTTTTCTTGGTCGATAATGAGGTTCCATATTCAAATTCAAAGTTTTGTTTGTCTAGAAGCTTATGATTTTTCTAGTGCGTAGTTGTTGTAGTTTCAAATTTTACTTCATAAATGGTGTCGAGAATCATTCAAGGGTGAATTTTTCAATAGAAGGGGTAAAGTGAAATCAGATAAGGGTAGCGTATAAATGCAAAACATATAAATTTAAGGCTTTTAATTTTTGTCATTATGTTTAGAGTACTATTTTTTTTTTCAATTGTGACATCAACCTTTTAAATTTTGATCATTGTGTGTATTTTGTGAACCTTTTAACCTTACTTTTTTTAAAATTTCAAGAGGTAAAATAGTCATTTTACATGACAGAATAATCACAAAATACACACAATAATTGAAATTTGAAAGGTTGGTGTCACAATAGAAAATGAAATAGTGGTCTACGCAATGACAAAAAATGACGAGTATGATACATATTTACGCATTAACTCTTTTTGTTTTGATCATTCTATAATGTGTTTTAAATACAAAATGCAATTGACTTAAT
>BQNB010189727.1:0-11845 GCA_026074375.1 Tanacetum coccineum | reverse complement strand
AAGCTGAACTGAAGCTCCAACCAAGAGTCCTTCTTCAGTTTCTGTACCGCTTCATACACTGAAGTGAAGATACTTCCCAATCTTCTAAGGACATAAAGAGCTGACGCTGAAGGAACTTCAGCGACTGAGGCTTAAAGGCTTCAGTGACTCAAACTGAAAGACTTCAGTTTGAGAAACACTTAGGGGATTTTATGTTTAAATCTACTGAAAGACTGAAGGGCTTAGGACTGAACCCAACAATCTCCCCCTATTTGAATATACAAATTGCCTAGTTAAAAATAAACATGTAAGTGAGCAAAAACTACTTATTCATAAACAATTGAATATAATTTGACACAACATAAACTGATACCTTTCATTCTAACTTTCATTACGAATATCTTTTTACAAAAGTTTTCTTCGACTGCCTTTGTTGTTCATGACCCTCTTCTTCTGCTGAACTAGATGACTTTTGTTTCATTGTTGACCTGTAATGTTATCTTAAGTAACTGGTTCTTATTTCTTTCTTTTTAGCTAAGTCAATTAGCTCATTCAGACGATCTTGTTCTTTAAGGGGTTGGTTCAAGTCAATCTTAAGTTCTTGTTCAATTTGAGTCAGTTGATCCACTCTTGTCTTTACCAGATCATAAATAGTTTTCCATCCTTTTTCACTTTTGTTTGGACCAGCTTGTTTTTTTTCTCTCTATTTTTCTGAATTTGTTGATCATTAATTTAATGATTTGAAGATGTCTTCATCAGACACATCTTCCTTATATTTTTTCTGTGTGATAGGGCATTTCTTTATGAGAACTTCATAGTTTATGATCCTAGGGTTTTTCTTTCCCTCTTTAGCATCTTGTCATAGTATTTATCAAAGAGTAGCTTCTTGGTGTAGTACTGTGTCACAACATCTTTGCCTAGAAGACCAATTTAATTCATCTTGTAGGTTTGTACCAGCATCTTTGGTGTTCTTCTCCCTTTAGCAGGTAAACCAGTTGCTTGGCCTGGCTGAGGAACATTTATGCTGAGTTAGCTCTGATGGCGTTGTATACCATGGTGGAAAACCTGTTCAAGGTTTGTATGTCCTTGTGCAAAAGATTGGAAGAGATCCATAAGTCTTAACGCTTTTCTTAAAACTGATGAAACTTGGTACTGGCAAATTAAGAAACTATGATGGAGGTTTCCATTGATTGTTCTTCATGTTCAACTACCTAGATGATAGATTGGAGATAGTAGAGTGAAATGAACTCATTTTTGTTGGTATTCTCTTATGAGATTCCCTAGGCAGCTTGATTTTCCATGTCTTTAATATGCTGCTTGTAGCTCTCATTTAATTTCTCTAGATCAATCCAGTGAATCTTGAGGGGAGCTCTTTCAGTTCTGTGGGCAATAGCTAGCAAAGTATTGTGTGAATAGAGTTTAGATAGTTAAGGTGTCAGGGAATAGTTTCAAGATAGTCAGTTAGCTGGTTAATGTCTGATATAAAGGCTTGGTTTCTTTTGAGACAACTTTAGTTAGCTTTGAGTTTTGCTTTCTCTAACTCTTCCTTCTGAGACTAAAGTAAGTGAACCTGAGCCATTAACTCTTGAATTTAAGCTAATTTTAGAGATGGAGGAGGTGGGCTGAAGTATCTTTAGTGTCTTTATCTTTTTTAGAATTCTCTTCCTCTTCACTCTCATCTGAAACAATGATTGGCTCATCTGTTAGGGAGTCAGAATGTGAAGAAGGAACAACTCGTGTATCTTTCAAGATTTTGCTAAATCCTCCAGCTTTACTTTTTGTGAGATGTCATGAGCTCTTGATTCCTCATTTGCACCTGAAGTAGTGTGGGTAGTTTTTAACCCATCTCCACCAGATTTGGTTTTATCTACAAGAACACTTAGATTAGATCATGCAAGTATGTGAGCAAATGAGTAGTTTTTTGTTCCTTCACCCATACCCTGTTGTTAAGGTATGGAATCCTTAGGAGCTGATATTCCAAGATCAGCTTCAGCTATGAAATATCTAAGCATCATGTCTTGATGCAGTACTCAGAGTACAAAATGAATAGAAGCTGATTAAATAGGTTCAATTATCGGATAAATGCAGTCATACTACTACTAAGTAAAGGTGGGCTCCTTCTTCACTTAGTGGCCCCTAAAGGATGTTGGGCCACCAGCTGCTTGATGTGCCTCTTTATGCATTTCACCAACCATTGGCGTGGGAGGTGAAGGATGGCTTGGGCTTGTGTCCATGGCCGAACTGGACTTAGTTTCCTTCTTTGAATGGCCAGATTGGGATTTGGATGCCTTAGTGGTGGACTCAGATGTGTGTTTTAAAGATTGTTTTCTTTTGAGTCCACTTCTAACTCCGGGTTCATTTGCCCTTGGGAGCCCTATTTAGTTGGAGAAGAGGATTTAGGGCTTTGGAGTACACAGGCTCTTCCTAGATTGCAGATGGCCTTCATGTAAGTCAGTGAAGGAGGTTCTTCAGGTTGGTTTTTGAAATATATCTATTAACATACAAGGTTAGAGAAAGAGAGGTGGTTTTAGAGAGAGAGTGGTTGGATGAACTTTAGAGAGAGAAAGTAAACATAAGAGAGAAATGCATTAAGTGTGTGAAACAAATGAACAACCAACACCCTCTCCAAGGCATGGAGAGGGTATTTTACATACCCATAGGGACGACATGTTTAGCTTTGTAGCTTTCCATATGCCTTTTAGCCTATTAGATTACTAACAATACATTTTGACTAATTAGGGCTTTGACTAAGACTAATTATTGGAAATGACCAATACTTTTTGTGTTTCTAACAATCTCCCCCTAAGTGAGGTCACTCTAATTTACAAAGACTTAAACCTAGCATACTATGCTTTAACTTTAATCTTAAGCTCGTAGTTTTTAACTTTAATTATTTACTTGTGGATTGATGTAGTTATCATTGACTTTAGGCTTGAGCTTGTTCCTTTAGCTTGACCTGAATGTGAATATGTGATCTTGAGCATCTTGAGATCATCAACCAAGCATAATCTCTTTTCACCATCTTGTAGACTTTGCCATCTTGTGAACTTGTGACTTTTGGACCGACATGCTCATACCTTTCTTGATTTGTAAACTTGAAAAGCTTTAATGATGCATCTTTCTTGAAGTTCTTTAACTTTAACACTTCGTCGCTTTGAGAAGGACATACAGTATCAGAGTAACGGAAGTCTTGAAACATATACTTAAGCTTTCATGATGTCTTTATATTTGTTGGTCGGGTATGAGCATGTGGTTATGAATCTTTAAGACAACTGGATCAGGTACTTCACTACATCTATATGTATCCTGCATTAAAACAGTTAGCAAATAAAGCGGGGGAACGCATTATGGCTTTGTCATTCGGCCTATGTTGGTTGGAGTAACCTTCGAATACGTGAGGATCGCCTGTGATAGGGATATTCAATTTAAAGGAGAATCTCCTTGACAGGATTTCCCGTGAAGCTTATAGAATCTTTGTTATTCCCAAGCCTTGATATTTCTATTACCTTGTAAAGTGTATGTTACTTGGATGAATCCAAAAAACAATTGATAGAGACTTTGTTTGTATATCAAGTGTATGCAGAAATTACACTTCAATACTCTAGAAGTATTAATCAAATGAATTCTGTACTAAACAATGAACATGATAAAACACAAAATGCTTTCAATATTATTAGATTCATTAATATGAGTACTCTTGCTTAAGTACTAGGGTTTATTACCTTGATGCTATATGTTCGTTCTCTAAGATGTATATCTGTTTTTTTTTTCTCTTTAGTATATATAAACCTTAAACAAGGATCTCTTTTATACACACCAAGGAGTCCTTGACTAGATATACTATCGAACCTTGTAGGATCATTTACTATTATAAACATATACGTATCTTATAAATATATAAGTATTTACATTTATTTTATCTTTTGCTCTTATCTCCAAAAGTCACGAAGCATTAAACCTTGCAGTATAACTTTTATTCTAGCAGTTTTTAACTAATACTGGCAAGATTACCTAAGTTTGTACTGGCAGTACTAACTCCATTAGTATTGTTAGTTATACCTTGGCAATATTAACTCTTGATGAAGATTTATTCCCAACAATCCTCCCCTAAACTTGTGATTTAGCTTCAAATCATCAAGTTTCTTCTAGATTAAATCTTCTTGTCTTTCGATGATGATTCTTTCAATCATTATCTACTTCTTGACTTTGTGAATCTGATGAAATTTAGTAGTTCATATGCTTGTGTGCTCTCTTTGAGCAACCTTCCAATCTCTTACTTTCATCTTTTGATATCATTTTTGATTAGAGGATACTTCTTTTTCTGTAAGTTATGTATGTCAATTTTCATTTGCATTCAACAAATGTGAACTTCATAGAATTCACTCATAATCTCCACTTTATTAGATTATACTCTTTTTGATTCATCCATATTTCACTTCCTCATCAGGCTCAAAAAGTGTATGCTGTCTACCCAACAACATTTAAATCATATCCTTCTAGTTTTAGGACATACCTTTCTTTGGGATCTAGACTGGATAACTTCTACTACATATTGTCTATCAATTTCATATAACATTCACTAAAATCTTATAGTTCTTTGAGCTTCCTCTCCTATGATGATTTTGTAGACATGATGCTTTTCTGACAAAGTATAGTTTCCAATCCATAATTGGATTCTTTTGTAGTTAGAGACCAACATTACTTACAACATCTTCTCTTGGAACTATATCTAAATTATTTTAAGTTCTTCTTTTCTCATTTCTTGTTCACCTTTTGTTTCATTTAACAGTAATTTCCTTGGTTCTTCTTCTTGGAAGATATTTCTTCCTATTTTCTATAGTCTTCTTATGTGGAATTCTTTCTCAATTTGTTCTTTCTTTAATTTCTTTAAAACTCGCAGAGCTTTATTCTTTTCTCTTTTCAATTTCCAAATCAATACGGCACAAGTTAAGATTGAAATCCCTTACCTTTTCATAAAATTGGCCTAATATCATCATATATTTCATTCCTTCAAAGTTCTTTCATCTTGTAATTCATTTTTTTCTTCAAGTAGACAATCATGTTATTCTTTGCTTGAGCTCTGACTTAGGTTTATTCTTCTCAAATCTATTAATTTTGGAACTAAAGGATATTCCAATCAATATCCTTAGTTGTCTTAGGTTCAGATGTAGCTCTTTCTTCATCCAATGCTAAGAGCTGTCTAGCTATCTCTTCATCTCTTGCTCTTTGAGCTCTTTCCTCTTCATCAACTTGTTCTTGTAATCTGATAGCTTCTTCTAAACCCAGTCTCTCTTGTTCCAAAAGCTTCTTGGACTTTTTCTCAGGCTCTGGTTTTATGTTAGGAATTTTGTAATAGATAGTTCCTACTAGTAGGTATGTAGTTCCTACTGGTAGAGTAAAAGTTCCTGCTGGTAGGTATGTAGTTCCTACTGGTAAGGATAAGGTTATTGTGGTGCTGGAGCAGAACAAAAAGTTATTGTTTAGAGCTGGCAGAACATAAGTCTATTCCTGCTGGTAATACAATATTAGTCTTGTAGTTTTATGCCTTACTCTGGGTTGATAGTAAAAGTTAGTAGTGATAGGGTTGCATGGAGATATCCTAGGAAGTGATAACACTTATCACTTTAGCTTTTAGCGAATCTTAAGGATACAAGGAGTTAGGGTTTCATGGTTATTTAAGAAACCTACGGCATTAGATGAAGGGGGGATTGAATCGATCAGAAAAACACTTTCATTATCAATAGAAAAGATCTATAGAGGATCGTTGTTTTTAGTAATTCTTTAACTCTGTTGTTTATATCCGCGTAAAACAATAGTTTCATTTGTAGACGTCTCTCTTAGAGTTGATATGATTACATAAGTGCTCTTACAACATCATCAGGTAAAGATATTATCTAGGGCTGGAACTACAAGGGTGGTATAGAGCCTAGAGAGAGACTATATTAAACTAAATCTGTACTATTTTTCTATAAGAACCTCAAAATGTCTTCACAAAATCCATCACAAACAAATACCCTCTCATATCTACCATCAGTATCTACATTCACTTTCCCATCTAACATGAACCTGTGTTCTCCGCATCAACTTTTTGAACCAGTATTTAAGTCTCATAAGCACACTCTAACCTCACAAAAATACCCATTCTTAGCAACTCCAACAATATCACACACCACTGTCTCAAATAATAATGCCAAAATTTCCCTTACTTAAGAGGATGAATATGAGAGTGGCCATGAAGATGGTGTATTGGATCATGAACAGTGATCACAACTTTGGTGGATACATTGTTCTAAAGGAAACAGCAGGATAAGACAGGAAGAGATCCAAAAGGAAATAGTTTGATTCTTCCACCTGTTTCTATTGAAGAGAACAAATTTGTGGTTCAAAGAGAGAACCTAAGCAAGAAACTATATTGTCTTCAGTCTCTTCTTGAGGATCTTATGGCTGCGATTTTCATCATCTAGATGATGCTATGGTATATTTGGTTGGACTATCTAATGCCAGATTTGGAAGTGCATTGATGTGTCCTAAGAAAATGAGAAAATCAATGCGAAAGTTGGAGTTCAAAATTTAGGGGTATTGAATTAGAGGGTTTGAATAAGGGTTATGACATGGCTTTCAGATGTATTGTGTCAACTCAATCAGTTGCAAGCCTAAGCCAGACAATTGCTCTACAACCTTAACAGGCGTGAAGATCTATCTAGGGCTGGACCTACAAGTGGTATCAGAGCCTGGAGAGAGCCTCTGTTAAAGATTCTTTACTTTTATTACTCATAAAAACTTCACAATGACTTCACAAAATCCATCACAAACATACCCTATGCCACCACCATCAGTATCTACATTCACTTTCCCATCAACAACTGAACCTGTGTTCTCAGCGTCAACTTCTGAACCAGTTTTTGAGTCTCCAAATCACCCTCAAACCTCTCAAACCACCCAGTCTCAGCAACTACAACAATATCACACAACCACTGTCTCAAACAATAATGCCAAATTTCCTTACTTAAAGAAGGAAGAATATGAGACGTGGGCCATGAAGATGGAGTATTGGATCATGAACAGTGATCACAACTTGTGGAACATTGTTCTAAATGGAAACAGCAGGAAAAGGACAGGAAGAGATCCAAAAGGAAATATTATGATTCTTCCTCCTGTTTCTGTTGAAGAACACATTGCTGTTCAAAGAGAGACAAAAGCAAGAACTATATTGCTTCAGTCTCTTCCTGAGGATCATATGGCTGATTTTCACCATCTAGATGATGCTAGAGATATCTGGTTGGCTGTCAAAGCCAGATTTGGAGGTAATGATGAGTCTAAGAAAATGAGGAAGTCAATGCTAAAGCAGGAGTTTTCAGAATTTAAGGTATCTGAATCAGAGGGATTGCATAAGGGCTATGACAGGTTTCAGAAAATATTGAGTCAACTCAATCAGATGCAAGCTAAGCCAGACAATGAAGATTGTAACATGAAGTTTCTCAGAGCACTTCCACCTTCTTGGTCACAAGTGGCCATCACTCTTAAAACAAAGGGTGGTCTTGATTATCTAAGCTTTGATGATCTATACAACAAGCTTAGGACTCTTGAAATTGATGTGAAGGGTGGCTCAAGTTATGATTCAAGAGGTACTTCTGCTCCTACCCATTCAGCCTTTATTAGTGCTGCTAGCACTAATTCAAAGATGTCATATCCTGATCAATCCCATTCAACCACTTTTACTTCTGCTTCATCAAGTCCTACTGCTTCTAGCAATGTGATTGAAAATGTTCTCCATTCCTTTGTTGCTGAAAGTGATCCACAACAGCAGATCACTTATGAAGATTTTGATCAAATTGGGAAATTGGATTTGGAGGAATTAGACATCAAATGGCAAATGGCAATGCTCTCTGTTAGGATTAACAGATTTGAAAAGAAAGCTGGGAGAAAGATGAAGTTTAATAACAAGGATGCTGCAAGGTTTGACAAGAAGAAGGTCAAATGCTATAAATGCTCAGAGTTGGGTCACTTTGCTAGGGAATGTACAGGGAAACAGTTGGATTCTAAAGCAAGGTACTCTTCATTCAAACTTAAGGAGCTGGATAAGTCAGAAGAACCAAAGGCCTTGTTGTCTGTTGATTCAATGTTAAACTGGTCAGATCATGAAGGTGAAGATGTGGAAAATGGTGCTGCTCAAGTATATGGGATGATTGCTGGAGCTGAGGAGGATGCTGCTGGTAGTGCTACTGGTAATGCTACTGGTGATGTTGCTGATGATGTTTCTAATGCTGCTGCTGAATTTGCCCTTATGGGTATCTCTTCTCAGGTACATACTTGTCCTTTTGGTTGTGAACATCTATATGCAGAACTTAAAAAGGAATTTGATAATTTAGAAGTTCAATACAAAGAGTGTTATATCCAGGTTCAAGCATATAAAAGTACATTACAAACTTTAGAACAACAGAAGGGATGGTACCAAAGTAATCAGCTAGCATTAGAAGAAAGAATTAGAATATTAACTGCTAATTTAGAAAACACAACAAACATGTTAAAATATACTGAGAAACTGAATGAACAGGCTAAACTTGAAAAACTGAATGATAAGGTTAAACTTGAGGAGTCTAATGCAAGATTTGACAAATGGAAGGAGTCTTCCAAAAACCTGGTCAAACTGATCAATAGTTCCATGTCCTCTAGATCAAAATTTGGTTTAGGATTTGGAGACACTTTTGGATCAGATGAGGTGTTTGATCTCTCTGCCCCTAGCATCTTTGACTCATCCCCTAAGGATGTTGCAGAGAAACCTCTCTATGACAGGTTTGTCAAAGCTGTTGGAATGCATGTGCCTATCCTCCTACTATAACTGAACATTAAATGCCTCCTTCCAAAATCCTGACCTTAATGATACCAACTTACCTATTTGTTCCAAAGTCCTATAATTATTTTGAACAAAACTTGCTGTATCTAATTGACTTATCTCTTTGTGGATAAGCATTGAAAAGTCCTCAGACTCATAGACCACTGGCTTTGCATCTTGTGTTTCAAGTGTCAAGTCCTCAAGCTCCAAGACCAATGAACCCTTAGCCTCTGCCCCTAGTTCAGTTACTTTCCAAATAATGTCAGAGACTGCTGACCAACAACCAAGTTCCACCAATGATGCTTCTAGTTTTTCTTTTAAGGGGAATGTAAAACCTCCTAGGAATTTATGTAATAAGAGTGGAATGAACAGTAGGAGTCTTTGTAAAAGAAACTCTTTTGGTTCTAAGACATGTTTTGTTTGTGGTAGTAAATTTCATTTGATTAAAGATTATGATTTTTATGAGAAACAGTTGGAATTGCATAATAAACCTATGTGGAATAATGTTACACATATTCCCTCATTTGTACCAAAAGCAGCATCTGTTCCTGCTGGTAGTAGGAATAGACCAACATCTGTTCGTGCTGGTAGTAGGAATACAAAGATGAGCCTGAAAACCAAGTTGCTCATCTGCAGTTTAAAAAACCAAGTGATCCAGTCCCAAAGAGTATACCAAAAACCAAGATTTTCCAAGAGGCAAAAACCATTTACAACAAGCTTCACAAAATATAGAAGAAAACAGCAAAAAGTAATAAGAGATATTTAACAAACTTAACAGTACCAGTCATGAACCTTAGGACGCCTGGAATCAGAAATTTGTTTCTTGAGAAAGGCAATCAACTGAACCGCAGTGGTAAGTTCATTACCCACTGATCCGTGACAAATTTCCAGCCGATGATCGAGCATTCTTTCGATAAGGTTGACAGAGAGAGGATACTTCTTGTCGACAAACATATGTACAACGAGTCCACTAACTGTCTCTAACACATGAACACCAGAATAAGAATATAGCTTCCAGCTTTGAATACTCCAAGTGTGTTGGTTCTTCCAAACATCACTACCATCATTCACTTCAGGTGAATCCATCAAAACCTTAAGATCTCCCCAAAGAACAAGACCAACTCCCGGTTAGCTTTCATTATTCCTGATAAAATGTCATCACACGGCCATAATGGTCCATTCAAGTCTGCTCTAGTAACCAAGTGAAGGATTTCCCTAAGACTTGTGAAGCACTTGCGAGAGTTGTCTTTCCTGTAGAAGACATTGATCGAGCCTAACCCCGTAGGCAATAACTCCCAGTCAACAACAACATATAAATTAACGGGTGTATCATCATCAGAAGCAGAATCCGCATCAGAAGCATACTTAATGCACATTTTATGTTTAGCTCGGATCTCCGTCTTCAATATAATGTTAGAGTGAGAATGTATGAAACACCTTTTTCCCTGCCTAGTCGCTTCTTCCTGGTACCAACATACTTAAGGCACATTTTGTGTTCAGCTTCAGGATCTCCGTCTTCAATAGGAATGGTAGAGTGAGAAGGATGAACACCTTTGTGACCTAATCGCTTCTTCTTGGTACCAACCTTCTTGACTGAGGAACTAGTGTGTTGAGTTGTAGAGGCAGTGTTAGAAGGAACTTCAACATCCTCTATTGTAGCTTTCTGAGAAGGGACTTCCATTGACGGTTGTTGTGAATCAGCAGGAACATTAGACTTTGGAGCTTTAGTGGATTTGGACACCTCTTGATGTTTTGAGATTGTAATGCTGCAGCAGCTGTTCTAATTTTTTCAAACTCAGTTTTGAGTTGATCATCAGAAAATGACTTCACATGCTTCATGTTCCATCTTGTAGTATAAATGGCGGAGCTTTGGTTTTTCACAAAAGTTCGCATAAAAGCCTTCTGTTGTGCATAAGTCATAGGCTTATTCAACTTGTCCTTAAACCTCTGTACAGCAAACTCTCTTCTTCTTTTAGCAATCAGAGTTACCATTCTTTCAGCAAAGTTATCTTTAGTTACATCAGGACCTAAAAGATCAGCAGTAAGTCCTTGATTGGCATGAACTTGACGCATTATGTTAGTCCAATCAGAATCTGTATAGTATTTTGCTGAATTCAGCACATCCTGTTGTCGTTTCCTCTGCATCTCTTCTCTCTCTCTTTCCAACTCATCCTGCTCTTCTTCATACATTCTCCTAGCAGCTTCTTCACCTAACTTGTCTTCCTCTCTTTGCCTAAATGTTCTTTCTCTGACTGGAGGGTCTTCTTCTAACAAAGGAGATTTACCCTTGTTAGAAGGATCAACAGAGGGACTAGTAGTAGCACCAGCAGGAACATCAGAACCACCAGCAAACTCATCAGAAGGAATAGAGGAACTAGGCAGAATATCAGCTTCATGAGAACCACCAGTAGGAACAGCTGAAGCAGCAGCAGCTGTAGCAGCTGCCTTAGCCAGCTTGATAAGAGGATCCACATCTTGCTCAACATCCTCTTCCTTGTCAGAATCAGTCAGCACAAACTTCCTTTTTCTACCTTTGAGTTTATCCTCCAATAATTTTGCCTTCTTAACCAGCTTTCCTACTACCTCCTTGAACAGCAGCTTGTGTACGTTAAGTTCAGATTCTTGAGTATTCACTTTTTGCACAAGAGTGGATACTAGAGAAGACAAAGCTGTTAGTTTATCAAGGTCCTCAGCACCTCCTAGGATGTGAGGTTTGAAAACCTCAGGAGGTGCTGAGGACCTTGATAAAGAGAAGACTCATGAGGTCTTGAAGAAGATGCAATGTTGGGGTCTGAAGAGGGACCTTACTCATTCACTGGAGCATCAGAAGTAGTAGTGGTTGGTCTGGGTGGTGTGGATGCATGATCATGAGAGTGATCAGGTTCAGTGATGGTTGCAGGGACAGTCTGAGGGTTAGATGGTGCATCTTCCCCTGAACTTTCACCTACAATAGCAGCTTGAGCAGGAGGAAGCATTGTACCCATAAGTGGCATGTGGTCCCCTTGAAAATTTAACCTCATGTTAGCAAACATT
>BQNB010189726.1:0-11845 GCA_026074375.1 Tanacetum coccineum | reverse complement strand
CATAACAAACATGGTTACGGCATAACCCTCTCATTGGTTACGTCATAACTAGATATAATCAAATTGTTAAAGTTATTTTTCACATGGTTACAACGTAACTCATTTTATGATTACGTCGTAACCCTCTTCTGAAAACCTTAATTAAGTTCAAAATTTTTATTAAACTGTGTATAATTAAATGAACTTTATGGGTACCTTCTCTGGAAACCCTCACAAGACTTCACTCGTCCACTTGGGCCACCAAGTGGTTTAAAAAGCTTGTTGGATATGCTAAATGCAACCATGGTTCCTACGAAAGTGAGTTGGGTTTTCCTATATAATTTTGTTTTGAATGTTTAATGATTTTAGTTTGTCTAGTGATTTCAGGGGATGGGAGTTTGCTCAGGATACGCTGGTCAAGAGATATTCTCTTGTCATTATCATTCGAAGTACAGAGCAATGCTCAGGGGAGTCTCTCATTCTAATTCTACTCTTATTTTTGAATTTCATTTCCTTAAATGTACAATAGGGACATTGCACAAACCAAGTGGGGGATGAGAGTAGAATTTCCACTTGACTTATATTTGCCTTTGATTTTCTAGATTTCTTTGAAAATTGTGCCAGTTTTAAAATTTTTGACATGTTTTTCTTACTAAGCTAGAATAAATCTTTACCAATCGCACTATTACCCTTTATTTCAATTGGTGAGGTTAAGCCTAATGATTCCGTTTTCATCTATTATACTAAAATCCACCAAAAATATGAGTGTACCGGTAGTATTGTAGACTTTAGAATTTGGCATGTACATCATTTCAAGACCTAACTGATTAGCAGGAATAGATTGTTCAAGAAGGCAACATTTAGGAATATACCCCAAAACAGCCCATATGCATGTGTGTTTATTGACTTGTTACACTGACTTGTCGATCTTATGTGTTAAACCCCTTATTGCACTCATTTTTAGTGAAAGATACCCCTAGATCACCTTGTTGAGCCAATCTTTGTTTGAACCCTTTATGTTAATGTTTCGTTACACCATTTCGCCTTAGCCAACCCTGTAGTTTATATTTTCTTTGTGTTGAAATTCCTGGCTACTTATGTCCATGGTTCGGGGAAATTAGCCAACCCCATTGCTACATCTGATACTAGCCCGCCATTGCTGTTATGATCATATTTCCACACTTTGATACTTGGATGGTTGGATGGACGGTAGCCAGTTATGACAACCTTAGATTATTTAGACTATTTATTTTGTGTATTTTGTTTAACACCAATTAAATGTGTATCCCATGTCTTATCCTACCTTTTGCAATAATTCTGACCTTTAGCCTGCTCGAGTTAAGGAAAGAGCAACCACATGTGTCTCGTCCTTGGATTTGGCTGAGCATGTGTGGTTTTGC
Source organism: Tanacetum coccineum (assembly GCA_026074375.1). Classification (NCBI taxonomy): domain Eukaryota; kingdom Viridiplantae; phylum Streptophyta; class Magnoliopsida; order Asterales; family Asteraceae; genus Tanacetum; species Tanacetum coccineum. The sequence goes on along the minus strand of BQNB010189726.1, from coordinate 10,466 downwards.
CGCCTTTTCTGGATCAGTGATATCGGAAAGAATCAATCACCTGTTTAAACCTGTGTGTGTCACCTATGTTTCCTTTAAGAGTTGTTTAGATCCTAATTCTAACTGGTGTAGATTTGTGTATTTTCTAAGCTTATGATAGAATACATGCCATGATAGTGCAGTTGAGTGATGATGTGTCGTTGTGAGGTGTATATTTTTATGATTCAAGTTTTAAATTTATATTTTGCCGACTAAACCAAAAACAACACTTAAACGGGTAGTGTACCCGATCGGTGGTAGTTTCGTGGTAAGTAGGGTGTCGAACACTTGAAGCGAGGTTAAATCTCTTAATTTATTTATATCTTGGTTATCTAATCTAAGTTAATTCTAATCTAAGTCAAACCTATGTTAATCCTATGTTAGTTCTAATCCTAATTCTAACAGGTAAAAGGGGGGTTTCAGCCTGAGAGACTAGCACGGGTTTGGTTGGTGACTACAATCAATTCAAGACACTTTAACCCACGCAAGCAAATTAACAGAAGATAAAAGAGCGGTTTGAGCCTTATGATAGAAAATTGCATTAACCATCATTAATCCGATTAGAAGGTTGGTTTGTTTATTCAGTGCAATGATTACTTATCTCGAAGAGGCATATCATTCTTAGACTTAGGCAGGACTTCATCCTAAGACCTAGACACATTAATTCTGTCACAATTAAAGCATCTGCATAAAGCATCCTTATTACCTGATTATAATCTATCTTAAGGATTAAAGCAATGGTGATCTTGTTAAACCCTAGCTCATAGAGACTTTACCCACTTACTGCTTAATGGCAATTTATACTCTAGTAGTCCACTTGGTGTTCCAATATATCTAATGGATCAAAACATTATTGTTGAATTATCTAGATTCACCTACTTAGTCACTCATGTTCAATAAACCAAAAGGGCAATTTCTGTTAATAGTTAAGCCAAAAATGTATTCTTAGCACGATTTTAGAAGGCACAATATTTGTGATCTATGGTTCTTGATGTATAACTTTACCTATATAGAGGACTATCCAGGGCATCTAGATTACTATGGTCTGTTTCACTAGATCCGTTTGAATGATAGGTGGCATTACAAAAGCACGTAATCAAGTATATTGATAAAACATAAACACGCATTAATCGAATAAATTAAGCAATCGAAGAATATAAACAAACCAAAACCTTCAGATCTTCATTATAATGGCTAATACCCCGAAGGTATTAGCCTTCAAACATCTAATTGTAGTATTTACAGAGGCTGTAAGATGTTTGTTTTAGCCAAGGTAAACTAACCGAGTTAACGAATGATACCAAAAACCAAACAAATTACAAAAGTATAAGAAATTACCGTGTCTTTATGCTTGGAATGCGTTGTAAGGTCTTTTCTGCTCTTTTTCTCCTCTGAAAATCGACTTTTGTGGTTTAGGTATCAAGAATATGATTTAGCACACTTAAAACTCGTTTTTAAGTTTTCTATTTATACTGTCTGGAAGTCGGTTCGATACGGCGTATCCAAGGGATTGGATACGGCGTATTGGGGGTTTCTTGGAGTAGGGACCACGTTTGATATCTTCCAGAATCTTCACATACTATATCTTCAATACGGCGTATTGGTCTTCTCTGGATACGGCGTATTGAGCTTGTTTCCTTCGTGGTCTTTGGTGAGTTCTGGACGGAGACGTCGTATCTTCCCTTGATGGATATGGGTATGGTAGTCAGAATCATTACATCTCTAAATATTTTGGTTTAAGCTCCAGAATACGCCGCCTTTTGAATTATTCATCAAGTACTCGTAATTATTGAATCTCAAATATAATTACGATTAAGTTACAATTCTTTGGCCAAATAATTATACAAATGGGTTAATTACATGGGATAAAGATTGCTATAAAATAGACGTTATTTGATGTCTCATATATCCATCCCAATTGATTTTACTTGTCAACAAGTAGCCTTTAGAAGTATTATAAAATTGTTTCTCCTAAGGATATTTCTGTTAAAGCATTTATTTGATCTATTACCACAGTATCACAACCAAACACCTCACGAAATAGGAAGAATAAAAACACTCAAATCACTCAAACTAATCTATGTGGTATCATGTTAACTTAATTAGATAAATTGCTTCGAGTCGTGATGAGTATTATCATAAGCTTGGAAAGGTACCAACATCTCACTATCTAAAGCTAAGGAGTAACAAGTTTATAAAGGTAAAATTGGTTTTTGTTATAAGGCTTAGGGTTGATTACCCTAACTAATCTTATCGATACCAATATTCTAGGCAGGGACGTCAAAGACCACACAATATACACTCCGTATACGATGGGATAAACACATGTGACTGCTCACTCCACCAGCATAAAGCTAAAGAGTAGGAATAGTTGAGTAATATAGGGTATGGATCTTTTAACTTTCACCAATAGTATTTAAACTCAACAGGCTAGGTCGAGCACATTGCATAACATGGCACGTAACAACGGAACTTAGATACCTCAAGTGCACGCTCGATCACATCATCATTCGCGTACAAAAACCCATGGTTATGGGATTAGGAAAGGGAATTAAAATTGTTGTTAAATAAAAATTACGAAACAAATAGATTAAGTCTAAAATACAAGTTGCTAGACACTTTTTTCCGACCGTTACCATGATAAAGACACAAATATTTACAACGTCTTGATCATTGATCAAAAACAACAACCTAAGTTGGCATTCCCGATCCGGTCATACTTCCTCATTCAATCCCATACTTTACATACTTTACAAGGCAAGGTGGCGATATCTTCTTTTTATTACATACTCTCATCGTCGATTTCTATCAACGAATAATCGATCCTTCGTGTTGTATTTCCTCAGCGTAGTTGTGATGGAAAACGATTATCTTCAAAACTTTCCTTCTTTTTTTTTGTTGCGATTTTTTAAATTTTTCTCATTTTTTTTGAAAAATACTACGAAAATATTGGGTAGTTTAACATCTTACGATTCATGATAATTTTGGATTAATTCCATTTCGATAATTTCTTTATTCTTCGACGTACATTAATGTGATGGATGTAAAAATACATGAGTTTTGAGTATTAATATACATTCCTATATGGATGTGCAAATTTCTGCCAACTCGTACAAAGATAGAAAAATTTGACACAAGACTCGGAAATACAACTTTCACTTTAAGCAACTAGCAAATTGTAAAATAAACTTTAATCTAACATGGGTGGGCTTAGGTGTAAAGGTGCTATCGAACAAATAATTGGTGGTGTAACGAAACAAATAATTGGTGTAGTTCCTAAAGGATTGGCTCTACGGGTTGTTCTAGGGGTATCTTACTCTTAAAGTAAGAGTAAACAAAGGGTTTATACGAGAGTTAACTAACTAGTGTAGTTAGTTAATAAGCAACATGTAAAGGCAATTTGGGTGTAATCCTAAAATTTACCAATTTAAACAAGTTACTCTATTTAAATCCATAGTACTTATCACTACGATCTCGAATAGATATACCAAGCCAAGTTCTAAAGTATACTACATCACCAGCACACTCATATTTTATGAATTTGGGTAAACATTTGGGAACAAATAAGGTTAAAACCTCACAATATCTAACAAGGGTTATTGTGTGCGGTTATGTATTAAGTAATTTCACAAAAGTATACTTGAAATTTTTTAAAATTTAAGCATAATTTAAGCATTTTAGTGTGAAAATTAGAACAAGTAAACATTCTAATTCCATCCCCCCACTTGAATTATACAACGTCCTTGTTGTATAGATAAAACATTAAATACGAGAATTAAAAAGAATTAGAATGAGAAACTCCCCTGATATTTGCTCGGTAGATTCTCCATGTTGAGTTTATTAGCAAGATTGTGTGTTGAACAGCCGCCTTGAAGACTTCAAGATCTCCAAATTTGTAAATTCTCCACCAATATTCGTCGATATTTCTTTCACGAGGTCCTTTATAAAACATAGGAAAAACATGTGCATTCCTATCTTGGTACCTACGGTTAATTTAAACTAAACTAAACAAACTAAATACGAGTCAGTTTTGGTGAATACACTTTATCATGTGCATGAATATGCCGTATTGACAGAACTGACAATAATGTTTTTAAAGTGCATAAAAAGTAAAGACTGATAACGTCCAGACAATTAATACGCTGTATGATATGGAGCGGATACGCCGTATTGATGTCTGAGAAGACAGACTCGATAAAATTAAATAACAATCTGGGTTGTCTCCCGGGAAGCACTTTTGTTTACAGCTAAGTCTTTAAGTCAGACTTTTTTTCAGCTTCTCTTTACGTTGCATCATCTTCGAATTCTACCACTTCTTTATCTTTCGTATCAATATGTCTTTCGTGGTACTTTTTTAACCGTTTTCCATTGACTTTGAAGCCGACTCCATTTTTATCAGTGATTTCCACGGTCCCATATGGATATACAGGTTTTACCATATTTGGACCGTACCACCTCGATTTGAGCTTACCCGGATGCATCTTGAATCTAGAGTTAAATAGCAATACCAGGTCTCCTACATTGAAATCTTTGTCCCCTCGAAGCTTAAAGTCATGCCATTTCTTAGTTCTTTCCTTGTAGATCCGGGTGTTCTCGTATGCACTGTCTCTTAATTCTATCAATTCATTAAGTTCTATGAAACGGTTTTTTGCTGCTGCTGTGAGATCCATATTACATTGTTTTAGCACCCAATATGCTTTATGTTTGATCTCTATAGGCAAGTGACAAGCTTTTCCATAAACTAATCTAAAAGGGGTGAATCCTGTTGGCATTTTGTAGGCGGTTCTGAATGCCCATAATGCATCGTCCAGTTTTTCAGACCAATTCTTCGGATTATATCCAACTGATCTTTTTAGGATACGTTTAATAGCTTTATTGGTTACTTTGGTTTGCCTATTAGTTTGGGGGTGATACGCTGTTGACAACTTATGAGTTACTCTGTATTTTTGTAAGGCTTTTTCCAACTAAGGGTTACAAAAATGTGTCCTCCGATCACTAATTAACGCTTTAGGAACTCTAAATCTTGCAAATAACCTTCTTAAAAATTTAATTACAACGCGAGCATCATTCGTAGGAAGTGCCTGAGCTTCAACCCATTTTGATACGTAATCAACCGCCACTAAGATGTATTTGTTACCCTTCGAGTTAGGAAAGGGTCCCATAAAGTCTAGCCCCCTATACGTCAAATACATCACATACCTGAATATTGTTTTGAGGCATCTCACTTCTTGATGATATGTTTCCTGATCTTTGACATGCATCACATCTCATCACGTAATCTTTGGCATCTTTAAAGATAGTAGGCCAGAAGAATCCAGATTCGTAAACTTTCCTTCTAGTCACCGACGCACTATGATGACCCCTAGTTGGTCCAGAATGACAATGTGCCAAAATTTTAAAGATTTCGTTTCTAGTAACATTTCGTCTCATTATATTGTCCAGGCATAGCTTGGATGCGTACGGTTCATCCCAAAAACAATTCTTCACTTGAGAGAAAAATCTTCTTCTTTTTTCGGGTGTCCAATGCAGAGGCACGATTTTTCCAACGAGATAATTAACATAGTCTACATACCGTGGTTCACCATTATTAAGCTCAGTTTTCATTACCATAAGATGTTCGTCAGGAAATTCATCAGTGATTTCTTCTTCTGTAAATGTTCCCAAGTCTGGGTTCTCAAGTCTCGACAAATGATCAGCAGCTAAGTTTTCAGCCCCTCTTTTATCCTTAATCTCGATGTCAAACCCTTGAAGAAGTAGAACCCACCTTATGAGCCTTGGTTTGGCGTCCTTTTTACTAAATAAATACTTCAAAGCAGAATGATCAGTGTAGACAATTGTTTTTGATAAGACAAGATAGGGACGAAACTTATCGAAGGAGAAAACAATTGCAAGAAGTTCTTTTTCAGTGGTGGTGTAATGTTCTTGGGCATTATTCAGAGTTTTTCTGGCGTAATAGATAGGTATAAATTTCCCATCTATTCTTTGTCTCAAAACGGCTCCAACAGCGAAGTCACTAGCGTCACACATCAATTCAAAGGGTATGTTCCAATCGGGCGAAATTATGATAGGCGCGGTGGTTAATTTTTCTTTCAAAATATTAAACGCCTTTTTATAATCATTAGAAAAATCAAATTTCGCGTCTTTCATCAAAAGTTTTGTCATTGGTTTAGAGATCATGGAAAAGTCTTTTATGAATCTTCGGTAAAATTCTGCATGCCCCAGAAAACTTCTAACTCCTTTTACATTTGTTGGGTATGGCAACTTAGCTATCACATTGATTTTAGCTCTATCGACCTCAATACCTACCCCCAAAATTTCAAGTCCCGAAACAATTCTTTCCTTTACCATAAAATGGCATTTTTCCTAATTAAGCACCAGGTTGGTTTCTTCACATCTAGCAAGCATTCTATCTAAATTAGTAAGACAATAATTAAAAGAATTACCGAATACAGAGAAGTCGTCTATGAATACTTCCATAAAATCTTCCACCATGTCATAGAAAATTGCCGTCATGCATCTTTAGAAGCTAGCTGGTGCGTTGCATAATCCAAAAGGCATCCTTCGGTAAGCAAAAGTCTCATAAGGACAGGTGAATGTTGTCTTTTCTTGATCTTCGGGTGCGATTAGAATTTGGAAGAATCCTAAAAATCCATCAAGAAAGCAGTAATATTCATTCCCACATAAACGTTCTAACATCTGATCGATAAAGGGAAGGGGAAATGATCCTTTCGAGTTGCATCGTTAAGTTTACGATAATCGATGCAAACTCGCCATCCTGTAACTATGCAAGAAGGGATTAATTCATTATTATCACTTAAAACTACAGTTGTTCCTCCTTTCTTTGGCACAACGTAAATAGGGCTAACCCATGAACTATCCGAGATCGGGTAAATAAGACCGGAATCGAGCAGCTTAACTATCTTGTTTTTCACCACATCTTGCACTTTTGGATTTAAACGTCTTTGGGGTTGAATGACCGGTTTGAAGTCATCTTCCATTAGAATCTTGTGTGTGCAATACGATGGACTGATTCCTTTGATGTCCGACATTTCCCAAGTAATCGCTCCCTTCCGTTTCTCCAATACTTGCAAAAGTGAAATTTTCTCTTTATCGGACAATTCAGATGAGATGATTATAGGAAAGGATTTGTCACCATGCAAGTAAGCGTATTCTAAGTGGTTAGGCAAATCTTTCAGCTCAAGTTTCTTCTCATCAATCTCGTTAGCACTAGCCGAATAAAGGTGTTCTCTTTCTATTTTAGCTGGTTCTGATGTTTCATGGACAGCTAAATACGGCGTATTGATATACGCGATACGCCGTATTGGTTCATTAAATTTATTATCGGTATTACATTCAACAAGTTCACAGCCTTCTAGGTCTGATTGATCAATTGATTTTTCCAGCCCTCTTGATAGAAACGAATCAGGTTCATTATTTCCCAGTAATTCTTGAGCTTCTGCGTTGATTATGTTGTCCAAATCATCAATCCCGTAGCATTCATCGTCTTCAGTGGGCGGTCTCTTGATTGATTGATCTACGTCAAAGATCACTTCATCGTCTCCAACCCTTAGCGTTATCTTTTTGTTGAACACGTCTATCATTTCTTGAGCGGTTGCCAAAAATGGTCTCCCTAAGATAATAGGAACTCTTGAGTCTTCGGGCATATCTAATATAACAAAATCTATCAGAAGGACGAATTTATCAACTTTTATAAGCACATTTTCAATTATTCATCTTGGGTATTGGATTGATATATCTACAAGTTCTAAGCTCATTCTGGTAGCCTTTGGTTCACCTAACCCTAATTTTTCATACATCGTGTATGGCATTAAACTTATGCTAGCCCCTAGATCTGCTAAAGCATTGTTGATATGCAATTGGCCAATGTCACAAGGAATAGTAAAACTTCATGGGTCTTTTTCTTTTGATGGAAGCTTGTTTAACAATACTGCTGAGCACCTTTCATTCATAGTTATCGTACAAGCTTCTTCGAGTCTGGCCTTATTTGTCAGCAAACCTTTAAGAAATTTAGCATACTTTGGCATTTTGGCTAGGGCCTCGATGAAAGGCAGATTTATGTGGAGCTGCTTTAGGTTTTCTAAGAACTTCTTCTCCTGAGCCTCTTCTTTTTCCTTCCTTAATCTTCAGGGAAAGGGAATAGGTGGCGTTTAGATTTTATTTAAAGGCTGGGAATTAGGTTCACTGGTTTTCTAAAGTTGATCATTGGCGAGGACTTCTTCTGATTCAACAGGTTCATCGTGATTTACTGCATGAGGTTCCTTGGTATGAACGATGGTGTCATTATTTTGAGCATCTTGAGTCGTAGTTTTTCCTCCTCTAGTAGTCACTCCTTTAACTTCACTTTCAATCGTTGGAGTATTATTGATTACTTTTAACGACTCTTGTACCCCATATCTGAGGTCAATTAACAAATTATTTCTTTCTTTAAATAAGATCTCGTTTGTTGTTTTAAAGTCACAGATGAATGCCCTCATCTCTCCGTGTTCACGTTTTCCTTCGCCAATGAATTTGTATAACATGTCCTTCATCGTTAACTTTCTTTCCGGATAAGTAAAGTTGTATGGACGAAGTCCGGATGCTTTGCCTGAAAAGTAAGACATGATTCAAAGTAAAGCAATTCAAGGAAAATAAACTTACAAAAATATATTAACTTTTTCCAATACACCGTATATAAATGATTGGATACGTCGTATTACGGATCAGAACAAATACGCTGTATTGGACAGAAGGTTGGATACGCCGTATTCAGTGGAAGTGGATACGCCGTATCGAGTTGTCGACCAGAACAGTGTATTAGGAAATTAAACAATTAAATATGCAAGCAAACGAATAAACTAAATCACACTAATCTAATTAACACTACTTCTAAGGGTTAGATCTAATGTTAAAAACCAAAATATGAAATAAAAATCTAGATTAATTTTCACTCCCCGGCAACGGCGCCAAAAACTTGATGTGTCGTTGTGTGGTGTATATTTTTATGATTCAAGTTTTAAATTTATATTTTGCCGACTAAACCAAAAACAACACTTTAACGGGTAGTGTACCCGATCGGTGGTAGTTTCGTGGTAAGTAGGGTGTCGAACACTTGAAGCGAGGTTAAATCTCTCAATTTATTTATATCTTGGTTATCTAATCTAAGTTAATTCTAATCTAAGTTAATTCTAATCTAAGTCAAACCTATGTTAATCCTATGCTAGTTCTAATCCTAATTCTAACAGGTAAAAGGGGGTTTCAGACTGAGAGACTGACACGGGTTTGGTTGGTGACTACAATCAATTCAAGACACTTTAACCCAAGCAAGCAAATTAACAGAAGATAAAAGAGCAGTCGAGCCTTATGATAAAAAACTGTATTAGCCATCATTAATCTGATTAGAAGGTTGGTTTGTTTATTCAGTGCAATGATTACTTATCTCGAAGAGGCATATCATTCTTAGACTTAGGCGGGACTTCATCCTAAGACCTAGACACATTAATTATGTCACAATTAAAGCATCCGCATAAAGCATCCTTATTACCTGATTATAATCTATCTTAGGGATTAAAGCAATGGTGATCTTGTTAAACCCTAGCTCATAGAGACTTTACCCACTTACTGCTTAATGGCAATTTATACACTAGTAGTCTACTTGTCCAACTATCTAATGGAATCAGAACATTATTTGTTGAATTATCTAGATTCACCTACTAGTCAACATGTTCAATAAACCAAAGGCAGTTTCCGTTAACTAGCTAAGACAGAAGCGTATCCTTAGCACGATTTTAGAAGGACAATATTTGTGATCCTATGATTCTAGATGTATAAATTACTATATGGAGAGCTATCCTGACATCTAGATTACTTGGTCCGTATCACTAGATCCAGTTGAATGATAGGTCGCATACAAAAGCACATAAACAAGCACGTAAACAAGTCATGAATTTATAAACATACCAAGCGTACAATGATAAATTAAGGAATGAGATATTAAACAAAACCAAACATTCAGATCTTCATAATAATGGCTAATACCTGAAGGTATTAGCATTCAAACATTATAATTAATACAAGAGTAATTATTTTATCCAAGGTAAACTAACCGAGTTAACGAATGATACCAAAAACTGAACGATTACAAAAGTATAAGAAATTACACGTTGTCTTCTATGGATTGGAATGCGTTGCAAGACCGCTTCTGCTCTTTTTCTTCTCTGAAAATCAAATTTTGTGGTTTTGGTATCGAGAATATGATTCAGCACACTTAAAAATTGTTTTTGAGTTTTCTATTTATACTGTCTGGAAGTCAGTTCAATACGGCGTATCCAAGGGATTGGATACGGCGTATTGGAGTTTCTTGGAGTAGGGACTGATTCGTGATATAGTACACACTTATATAGCAACCCTAATGCAGATTCTAACCGAATGCCCTTGACCAAGGCAAAAGG
>BQNB010189725.1:0-11845 GCA_026074375.1 Tanacetum coccineum | reverse complement strand
TAAATATTAAAATAATAATAAAAATAAACATTATTATTTATATTATATACTTATATTATACTAGCTACGTAACCCTCCCGACGGGCGGGTTCGTTTCGAAAGTTTTATCGTTTTTTTGTTACTTTAAGGTTGTGAGTGTTCGATATTTAGGACGAAGTGTTGTATTTTTTTAAAATTGTTAGACAGTTTTACATTAATTGTTGTTATTTTTAAAAACATGGCTTAGTTTATGTATTGTAGTCCCTGGTTATTATGTATGTATGTTTAACATGGTTGTACAGTGTGCATAGTTTATGAAAATAAATGATTTAACAACTCATCAAGTTAATAATTGAATAATTAGTTAGTTATTTGATAACAAATTATTACTTTTGTTAGTTTAAGTGTGTAACCATTTGGTTTTTAAGACAGCGTTATTGTTTTTAAAAAATATGCTTACTTGTAAGATTTTTATGCTTACTTGTAAGAATTTTACTCACGTATATGCTAAATTAGTTAACAAAAGCAACTAATCCTCATGCTCTTTTTACACATTATCATGTGTGGACATGAAGGATAGAGTTGTTTTAAGTTTGTCATGTACATATTGGTTATGTGGGCATTGACTATGAAGTTATTAAATAACGTGATTTGTATATTTTCCATCTTAATTATTATGTTAAAGACTGTTTTGTCATCTTTATGTGTTTGCTGCCTTTTGTACCTTTTAATAACATTTTGTTGAATTATATCTATTGAATTATTAGCCTAACAATCATGGCAATTGCCACACAATAGATATGGTTTCCTCTTGCCACCTCAAGTCAGGCTTGGTATATATGTCTATGTTATTTGTTTACCAAGATCACTTCATATATAACCTTGAGGGAGGCTGATGTAGTGAAAAATAAACAAGATAACAAATTGAATCTGTTGATTCCAATGAATACCATAAACAATCTTTCAACTATCGTTGATTCAAAAGAATACCGATAATCAGGCAACTCCAACAATCGTTGATTCAAAAGAATACCGATTATTAAGAGAATCTTAGCAAACCGCTAAGAACAAAGCAAAAGCTTTTATTATCAAAACTCAAAGATATCCTAATACAAAGAAAAGACCTAATATTAATAGGAAAACTAGAGACCTTTCTTTTTCCCTAAATTTATAACTGATTAGAAATTAAATACTTTCCTAATCATAATTTATTGTCAAACTTAAATAAAATTAAAGAAAGTTAATGTCTTGCTTTGACTATGCGTTTTGAGTTTGACTAGAAGTTGAAACCGCATCAGAGGCTCCAAGTTTTATCATATACATTCAAAAGGAAGTAGTAAAGAATGAATGTCATTTTACTTACAACGGAAAAGAGTTGTCCCTCATCACTCATAAATTGAGAAGATTTGAAATCGGTTTCCATCCCATAATCCAAGGTCTATCATCAGATGGGAGCACGAAATTAAGCTCGAACATTTGTTTTGACAAGTTTCCACCTTCACGGAAACCGACAAGCTTTGCCACAATATATGCGCTTTCTTGAACATGTGCAGAGTCGTGGGGATTAGTCCACAGTTTGTTTATGAATTGAATCCTACGGTGCTTTCCCTCGAGAAGAACGTCCCATTTCCTATATAACAGTTCTCTCTATTCTGCTGCCAAACGTGTTGTTAGTCTCTTTGCTAGAAACTTCCTTTCACGTTTTGGATTTAAGCTTCACTTTTTTTTGGTAACTTTAACTTTATGAATAATTACTGCATTGATCTCAGATACTTGTTTGAACATAGAGAACGGATTAAATAAGAAAAAAATAGCTGCAAGTGGAATGGGTTACATTATAATTCGGAAACGTCCTTAATCATTTGAATGAAGTATTTAGAGAGATGTGTTATAAGTAAGAAAGTTAGTTGATAAAAACTTGTCCGACCTGGTATGTTTGACTCATACTAATAAAATATCTTATCACCCAACATACCCACATCTTACCACCTAATCGTTGAATAAAGTAACTTAGGAGATTCTATGATTTATTCTTTCAACACATTCATGTTTTTAGTCAAAAAATTTGAAGTGATACATTAGATAGAGAACATAACCCCCACTATAACACTTTGGGTAACCATACAGATCTTGTTACAATAACAGGCTATCATAGTAATGGAATTCTTCAAGTGTAAAACTGAACTTACTTGTGATGTAGAAGCACACCAGTTACTCTATCTTCACCCTTGTTAATGGAAGAAAACAACTTAAAAAAAGCACCTAAGTATGTGGGCAAGCTTACAATCGTATGAGTTTATCAAACTCATATGAAAGGCTCATTAACATGGTCTCATGTAAAATGGGACGTTCCTCCAATCCAATTCTGCATTATACAAGTACATCATTTAGATACCTTACGATTCCATACTGAATCCTCTATTTACTAAAATATGGAAGCAGAACCAAACATACCGCCCACGTGAAAATAAGGCTGACTTGTGCCCTTTCCTTCCCAGTATTCACCAACTAAGAAAAACAAATCAGAGATCTTATAAGATCACTCTTATGTATAGAATTACGATAAAAGAAAGAACAATATGATTGCTAGTAAGTGAGATACACATACCGATCGATTTGTAGTAGACGTATAGATATGCCCTGCACCCCTGAGATAAATCGTACAACCTACATTTTCCAGCATGATACATGTTAATAAACGTGGCAAACTGGGTCAAATGGGTCCAGGTCAAAATGCTTAACTCTAGTGTGGTATAGATATAAGTCAAGTAATAACCTTTTTTCATCCTGCAACTCAAGCTTCTTAACAATTCTTGGTTCCACAATAAACAAAAGTATCTCTAATTATGATTGATTTATACATAGCTTTTAACTTACATATATTCCATTCAGGGAAAACCGAGCAGAAATGTTGGAAAAAAACTCTTGGCTCGTGAAGGTAAGCTAACTTGGTCATGTCATCAACCAAGAAGGCGTTGTGTTTCTGCATCTTTTGAGTATATTTTAGAAATATCAGCAATCATATAAACATAGAAGGTAGAAATATGGACGGGTCAAAATTGCTCATTTGGGTGGTAGGTCAATCTAGGTTAGGTTCAATTACTTGGAACACTTGATGTATAAGGTATTACGACAAAGTTTACCTCACCGCCAACACAATAACTGAGACGTCGTGTAGAGTTATTGTAAATGAAATAATCTCCAACCCACAATCCAATTCTGACTCTTTCATTGACCTTGGAGATAATTTGAAATGAGTATTTAATACCGTCCTCGTCTATCGCTTAACGATTAATTATAGTCATATATCACATTCACAATATGATCAATAAAACTAAAACCGCGATGTATATGTACCTCATAATACACACACAAAAAATAATCTAGAAACAACAAACCTCGTTATAGCTAGCATAAAAAATCACAACAAATGCCAGCTCTGCTGCAACTACTAAATTGGTATTTCAGTGTGGTAAATCGAATATGGTTTCGGGTCATTATCTAATAATATGTGTTTTGCACATGTGTGTGTCCAGTATCCACGAAGAATTGTGTGATGGTAGATGCAGATATATGTGTTACAGTAGATTTAAATAAATAGCCGGATTAAGCAAGGAATCAAAACATGTATTTTTGTGTGGGTCAAACCTGAAACACTTTTCCCCCTAAAATTTAGATACTTCTCAGACAATTGGTGTGTCAAATGTGATTAGAAATTTATACAAAAAGTATCTAGTTTCATATATAATGATTTATGATGTATTTTTGTATTAATAAGACAGTTTTGGACACTTTTAACCTATTTCAATACTCATTTAAAACTGTTCTATTTTAGTTATTATGTAATAATAACCTGTTTGAACCCAAAGATTAGAAGAAAGATGTAGCATGTTTGGTATAAAGCTCTTACCTCAGCATGAAGTTTTTGCATAAGCATCCACTCACCAGGCACGCAAAGATCCGATAGAACAGTGGCCACAGATGATACCACGTCTTTCTCTATTAACTTCAAGAGTTGCTGATTATCAGAGTCTCTGTCAACTTTTGATCTTCTGTCGGGCCAACATCAAATTTGCTTGATTTATTATTTTATTATTTTATATCTTCACCACTCAGGGCTTTATAGCCTGAGAGATACAACGTGTTTTAGTGTTTAAAAGCAGAAGTTTGCCATAAATTTTAGGTTTTGGTAACTGCAGTTTTTGTTTATTTACTTTCTTTCTCAGGGTTATAGAGTGATTTCTATTGATATTCCTTGCGTATGGTAAGGACAAATAATTTGTAATCATATTTAGGGGACCAAATTTACCCATTTTGACCCGAACACGTTTGACCAGATATCAAACCCATCGTATTCTCTTGTTCCTCAAGAATCGCATGAAGCCTTAAATTAGAACCTGAAGCATCGCATTCTCTTATTTCTGCTTGTCATCAAGGCCTGTTGTAGGTCAGCAACATCTTGCTCTAATTGTTCAACCTATGAGATCATTGTGTATGGTATCAGCGTAACAAAAACCAGGATGGATGGTTGAATCAATCAAGGAATCAGATTTATTGAATTCTTCAAATAATTGTATACGTCAATGCCTACTAAAAGGAAAATCCGTTGTTTTCTATTCGAATAAAATTTCTAACATTTAAAAGGATAGATGGTGAAACCATATTCTCACAATTAAAAAGAAAATGAGGAACATTATAATTAAGATCATTGGTGTTCAATTGAGAAGCATGTTCGTTCCTAACATTAGCTGAAAAAAAAGGTTAAAAATAATATACGAAATATATAATCACATCTTGTTAATACTTAATATTGTGATATGTACGAGATTTTTGAATTGAACCCATACTTTGGGTATTACCAATTAGAGCTTTATTTTCTAGATTGCTAACAATTGTCACATGACTTGGTAAAAATACCATCATGTTTGTTAAAGGGTCCTTGTTTACGTTTCCCAGCATGAATCATTTGCGTGTATGGAAAATCATTGAAAGACAAAACACTATCACTTAAGGGTCTATCATCACACTTACATGAATCTGATAAGCCAAATAAATTTTTATGCTTCCAAGCTCCATGTATTACAATGAAAATCCACATACGAAGTAGCAGTTTAGTAAAGTACCTTAGTTTTAGCATCTGAATGAACCTTGTTGGTTTGATCTACATTACACAAAAACGTTAGATTAAAAAGCTTGAAAGGCCCTATATATCCATTTCAGATTCAAAGAGAAATCATAAAAAGAAGTAAACAAGTATGAGGAACAAATGAAACAGCAAGTGAAGAGAAGCACCTTTATCAGATTTGATAAATCTATGGGCTAAAACTAACAAACTGAATAATAAACCAATGATCAAAGTGACCACAATTAGCTTCATTTGATCACTCGCTCAACCTCTGCAATGTCTGCGTGTAAGAATGTATTGTGTTTGGAGACAACTATATACTTTCAAATAAAGATATTGAAGCGGATGTCAGTCAAGTAGCGTAAAGCGCAGAATGGCATAACCGATGTCACACCCCTAAAATCGGACTGGCGGCGAAATGATAACATTGGGATGCGACGTCAAGGAACAAAGTACAAGTCACGAAAAATGTCCTCAAAAATAGAGACGTTTTATAATACATTTCAAAATGTTTCACATTCGATATATGAAAATACAAGAGTTTACAAATAGGTCCCAACAGTTTTCAAAATCTCAAAGGTTCAAACATGACAATAAGTTTGGATAAAGTTTTCATCGACTGTAATAATAAAATTTCTTTACATAACACAGTAATTTCAAAAGAAGTTTTATCGAATGTATAAAAAAAATGTAGAGTCTCCAAAGTTCATATCCTTATTTCCAAAAGTACCTCTGATTTGACTAGTTTTAGAAAATCAGCGATAACTCACCCATCCAAACTAGTTATCGCACCAACCAAACGGGTACGTGTACCTAAGACATATATGCAGGTCATCATTGATTTTCCCAGAACTCCTCAAGCCAAAAATCTTTCTATACTGGTATGTGCTATTTTACACATACCTTTTACCTTATGAAATGGACTCAAATAACCAAAAACATAATAAAAATGGCAGATAAATGCTTGTTTTTGTGTTTTGTATGTGCAGGTACGGATATTAAAGAAATGGACAAAATCAAAGCAAAAACGGACAAAGTCGGACACGAGAAAGAAAGAACGTGAAAAGCCGAGGCAAAAGTGTGCATTTATCAAGAAAAAAACCCAAGACGAGCCCGTAAACTCCAAAAAAAATCCCAAAACCCGACAAAGGAACTCACGGTCGTTAAACCTTACCTTTACAAACTTAACAAATGTTAAGTTTAACTTAACAAATGTTAAGTTAGACATTTATAAACCAAAAACCATTTACCAAGCCCGAGCCCAAATAAACCAAACGTGGCCCATTTCCTTTTTTATAAGAGCCAAGTCAACACCAGTTTAAACCCGGGTCAAACAAACAAGAATAAAAAGCGGGAAAACCCGTTTTACTATTCACCCTCCATCCCCGTATTTACTCTGCACTCAAAATTAACCCTCTCTTAATAAAATTGATCGCTTCTAGAAGGAAACCCTGACACCCTCTGACACAAGGGAATGACACGTTGGCGATCCCGAGCTCACTGATTGGTTGTGATACGTGGTGACAAATCAAGGGCTATGATCAATAATTGAGAGGCAGTTATGGACTAAGGGTTGAGATCAAAAGCTGAGGAGCGTCCAGAGACTAGAAGCATCCATTTGCCCCTATAAAAGGAAGCCTTCATCACACAGTTGAAGCCATCTAGGAGTAGGGTAGTTTTAGAGTAGTATAATTTAGCTTATTTCCAGCTTATTCATCTTTTCTTAATGTAATATTTCTTTAAAAGCATTGTAATCCTTTTCTTATTAATGAAATTGAATTTTTACTTTAAAATTGTGTTTTTACTTTTATGAATTTTGCTAAATAATATCTTAAGCTCTTAATAAGCTCTCACTATTACTCTTAAGCTAGTTTGTCACTTAGTTAAGCTCTCAAAGCTTAACTAAGCTTATTGATACTCATTTTCTCCCCTAAATGTACCTCAGCTTTTAAATGGAAGATAAGCCAGTTTGGGAAGGGCTTATTGGACCCCACCAGCTTGTTTTAAAACAAGCTGGAGCTTGTTGATTTAAGCTCATTTGAGCATACACCTCTGTTTAGCTGAGGTGGAGGTATCATCTTCTTTTCCTTTGTTATTTTCTATTCTATTTTTTTATAAACTTAGTTTAAATCTGCATTTTAGCTTAAACTGTTTGTTAGTAGCTTATTGTTGTTAAATTTAGCTTAAACATGCTTATTATCTTTGCTTAGTGCTTATTTAGTTAAAATATTAGCTTAAATCTAAATCTGCATATGTTAGTTTTAAAACAGTTTAAAAACCAAAAAATAGTAGCATAATGAATTAGCTTATTGATTCTACTTATTTGAATGTTGAAATCTTTTCATTTGGTCTTATTTTAGCTTAGCATTATCTGGTATTTGAAGTTTATGTCTTAAATCTCAAATTTATAAGCTAAAAAATGGTGTTGATCAATGTAAAGGGGTGTTTGGCTAAGGACAATACTAACATAAGTTAGTACTGTCCATGTACATTTGGCTCTTTGCATTGGTTTCAAATATCAAATTGAAGTTTATAAAGTTAGGATTAAAAGTTTTTGTGAGGCTTAATTAAGTTTTCAATAGTTTGAGTTTAGATTGTTCAAATATGTGGTCATTAGTTCAGTAACTTAGGGATTTTTAGTTTAGATCAATTCTAGATATTAGAACTGCTCTATTTGTTTTTGTTTTAGTGTTTTAAAAGTGTTAAATTCAAGTCTTTAAACCTGCACTCTTTGATTTTGAGTTTTGTTTAAAAAATTGCAAATTGCATCAGAAGCATCAATAGCCAAAAGCCTTTTTTCAAGTTAGAATTTAAGCTAGTTAGGATAGTTATTAGCTTCTGGAATTTAGAGCATAAGTAGTTTTTAGGCCATATTTCATTAGTTTGAGCTTAATTTGTTGAAAATAGCTTATTTGTCTATCTGTTTTTAAGCTTTAAATCAGTACTTTTGTCTTTTCAAAATAAAAAGTAACACTTGCATGAGTCTTACTGTCTTTTTCAATTAGCAATTTCTTAGTTCATTTAGATTTTAAAATGCTTTTTGATTGATGTTATAAGTAGTTTGGAAGATGAGCTTTAAGGTGATATAGGGCTTTTTACCATAAGGTTCTGTTTTAAAAGTTGTTGTTTGTCTGTTTTGGTATACAGTTTTGTACCAAAAGCTTATTTGTATGTTTCAGCATATGGCTATTTCTATTTGCTTAATTCTTGTTCCTGCTTGTTCATTAGGTTAGTAATAGTATAGTGTAGCTTATTTTGATTCTGTTTAGCTTATTCTAAGCTTATTTTGTGCCTTTGAGTTTTAATAAAGTTTTAAAAAAAAGGTTAAGTGTAATCTGTCTGTTTTGATAAGCTTTTTCCCAGCTTAATTTTGATTTTGAAAAAAGTTGTTTTCACAAAAGTTATTAGTTTTAAGCTGTTTTAAATCTTTGCTTTTTAAAGTTTTTGCAAAAATAAAAAAAGGAAGAGGGGAAATCCAGGGTGAGCAAGGCTCGAACCCTGGACCTCTACCATCCTCAACCTTTATAAGCCTCAACACAGCACACTCAACCATCTGCCCTGGGGACTTTTTCGATTTATAGTTGTAACATTTATTATTTAAGTGTGTTGGGTCATTTTAGCTTATAAGCTTTTATAAGCTTATATGCAGCTCATTTCTTATAGCTTTTTCACAACTTTTATTTTTCTTAGAATTACAATAGTCAAAAGTATTTTTCAGTATTTTTTTTAGAATTTTTATAATTAGTTTAGTATTTTTAATATATAATTTAGAGTAAAACTGTTTTTAATTCATAAAAAATTAAATAAAAGTCAAAAAAATATAATTCTTTTTTAGAAAATTTTCTTTTAACATTTAGAACCTAGTAAAATTAGATTTGCTTTCGTAGGGTTTAAATTGCAAAATTTTGTTTTTTAAAGAACGGGATTGAATCCCGTTCATGTTTTTAGTGTTTTCAAGTTTAAATCTTTTCCGTTTTTGGTCTAGTTTTCTTTGTTCTAGCTTTTTAGTCACTTAGGGTTAATTAAAAGTAAAATAATCACTTTAGGATTAAAATTTTATGTTTTAGTTTTTTTAAGTCGTGTTTTATTAATTCTCGTTAACATTTTCGTGTTTAATTTCTTAAATGCTTTAATTGCTTTTATTGTTTACTTGTCTTTACATGTTTTATGCATTTATATTTAGTAGGATTTAGAAAACCCAAATCAAAATCTTTGAAACCATTCAAAACGCGCGATCACGAACTTAACCGATTCTCAATTCACGCTTCGTCGAGGGAAAACGACCCGGGAGGTTTTTGAGACAACTTTGGTTAAAAGTTTGTTTCTAGAACCCGATGAAAAATACTTACTATACTATTATTTGATATAATCCTTATATACTTATATATTATATTATATATAGAGTGTGATCGGGAAGCGTTTTCAAATTTTTTGGCCGCGGCTGCCGGGGAAGTGTGTTACGATTATCATGTTTCGTTCAAAGATTAGTGTTTTGAAGACCCTTCCTTGTGAAGTTATCGTTTTTCATTTGTGAATATTTTCTTAATAAAACCATAAAAATACAAAAATATTTTACACTTCTATTTTCTTTTATTTTAATATTAAAAATAACCGTTTGTTAATCGTTGTTACGGTTCACCTTTAGATTACGTGCTATAAGGGAAGTTTAAGGCGGATTTGATCAATATCACCCAAAAGGAGAAGGGTTGTTCTAAATAGCGCCTCGCGCTTACCAACTCCTCCGCTTTCTTGTACGTATTTTTAGAGAGCTACCGTGCACGTTTGATTTCTTTCTTCTTATCCTCTATATTGTTTAATTCTTTCTTATGACGTCATTTAACCAACGTGAGTGTACGGGGTGTAGACAACCATGTAATGGCTTTTATTGTTATCTATGTACGTGTCCGCAGTGTGGTGTTAATCTTCTACTTGGAACTTGTTTAAATTGCACTTATGGTGATGGAAAGCCAGTCACTTGTTGTGGGTGTGAAGGCCCGTTAAAATGAGGATTTTGTTCATTTTGCGCTTCAAGAGATGGAAATTCATTCGATTATAATCCAAATCCGAATTCTTTCAATGAATCTCAAAATTTTTCCGACTACCTTCCACAACCCTAGTACAAGACGAATATTTATGAGTTATGTGGAAACGATGCTCATTATGATTACGATTGTTCGCCTTAAGTTCCGTTTGTTTACAATCAGAACCTGCGTTTCGATCAAAACTTCGATAATAATTTTCCACCAACTTCACCAAGTTTTCCACAACAATATCTTTATTGTGAGAACTGCGGGGGTCCTCACTCGACTTTTCAGTGTCAACCGATGAACCAAAATTTATCTAATTCTAATTCTTCCGGTTTTGACCAATTTCAACCCCCGCAGTATCCCGTCATTCATCATTCTCCTTAAGAAACGAGTGAAAAAGTGTTGCAAGCTAGAGGAGACTTAATGAAAGCCATTCAAACCTTCTTAAGAAAATTTAGTCGTATATCTTTTGGTGAAATACCAAAGGTTTTATGTCACACCCCGCAATTTTCGATATTTTAAATTACTATTTTACCCTTTGACTTTTTGGTTCCGACTTGACTTTTGACTTTTTGACCATTTACGGTCACATAAAAACGATTACCGCGTAGCCGGTAAATTTTAGAAACGTATTTAAATAATAAATCATAATTACGATTATTATCGCTCATTTGCAAATTTATTTTTATAACTTATTTGACTTGAAAACGAGAAGATATATTTTATTTCTAAATTGATTTATCAAAAACGACCCGCTAAATCACCTTTTTCATGACCCGGACTCTAAAGCAATTTGATGTAAAACGACATTCTGAACAACTTTTCAGTTTTACCCGAGACTTGAAACCAAGCAGAAAATGACTAAAATAGCCTCATAAAATTTTGAACACAACTCGTACCGACCCAAAAGTAATTAAATTTATATTTAATTATCACCTTTATTAAATAAAAGTATTTAATAAATTATTTAATATTTTATTCAAAAGCGTTTATATAAAAACACAAAGGTTCAAATTAAAGTTTCATTTTTACGGACAAAGGTTACCCGTGTTACCCAAAATAAATAATAAACGTTAAATACATTTTATAAAAACATTTATAAAATATAATCAAGTAAATACTCGTTTTTATCAGAAAAATGATTTGGAAAACAACGGCGCAACTTTCGAAATTTAATTCAACCGTTAACTAGTCCAAATGAGTCCCGAACCAATATTTATAAAAGTTACTCAAATGTTACATTTTTGGCCCCTTGGAAACATTTACACAATCAACCCTAAACTATTACACATTTTACATTTCATTTTATAACTTTATTATATATATACAATTTTATAACTTTTATCTCATTATTTACAAAATAATACACACACACAAAACCCTAACACCTTCCCCTCTCCTCTCCCACAACTTCCGGCGAGATTCCGGCCAAAAATTCCGGCCACTTGCCGCCGCGTCTAAACCACCCTCATGACCACCACCATCATCTCTGCCTCCATCTCACCGAAACCTCCACCACATCATCTCCACCAACACCACCGCCTACACCCCCACCACTACCACGACTGTAGCAGCAGCACAGCCACCGCTGCCATTACCACAAACACCATCTCACCGCCACCCTCACTGCCGTCACCACCCCGACCAGCCACCGACGCCACCTCCTCTGCCACCACAACCGCGACCACCTCACCACCATCCTCTCATCAACATC
>BQNB010189722.1:0-11846 GCA_026074375.1 Tanacetum coccineum | reverse complement strand
TTCCATCCCGTGTCCGGTTTTGTTGCTTTTTGCTTGGCTTTTCGTCTTTCTGTGAGATATCCGTTCCCTGCACAATACAAATGCAAACATACAAATACAATGTATTTTTGGTATGTTTTTATTCTTTTAAGTTCGTTTTAAATGGAAAATGGTATGTGTAATTAAACACATATCAGGATGCATCTTCATGATCACCAAAACTATCTTTATCCTCATAGGATTCAACTCTTCTAGACTTACCAACTTTCCTTAATCTTTTGAATCTTGTAGTTCTTGATTTCTTTTTCTTTTCCAACTTCTGGACCCTCTTCTTTAAATCAGCAATCTCCTTTGCTTGAGCATCCTTTGCCTTTTCTAAATCAAGAACCTGTTTTTGTAAATTGGTACACAAAATCATCAATTCAGATAGTTGCATGCTATCCTCACCACTGAGAGTTGGATCATTAGAAGGTGTAGGAATACTATCATCTTGTTGTGTCTCCTCTTGAGTAACTACAGTGTCCTTCCTCTATTTCCTCCTGGACTATTTCTTCTGAGATCTAGAGGATGATGGTTGAGTAGTAATGGGTGTCTGGTTAGAATCAGTAGGAATGCCTGAATCTACACCCTCTTCTTGATTAGCTTGAACCATCATTGTTTCAAACAAAGGTGTTACTCTTCCAGAAAAATCCTTTCCTTCTCTCCTCATATTGGCAAAGATTTTCTTTGTGTGTGAAGGGTTAACATAAATCTTCTTATGATGTGACATATCACCAAGCTGTTGATTAATGAAAACTTGTAGAAATCGTGGATACATCAGAAATTTAACCCCTCCATCTAAGTGTTTCACCATAGCATCAAAAATGTACTTAGACAGATTAAATTTTTGGTTTGTAGCCAAGCATATGATTAAAGAAGCCATTGTACTACTGAATTCGTTCCATGCAGTGGATTTGGCACTAAGGCATTGGGTAATGGTATGAATTAAGAACTTCCATTGCGGAGAAAAGAAAGCTTTATAAAATGTAAGCTTTTGAGAAGGTTTTTCATACCTCATTCTTGCCAGTTCTTTAAAAATTGTAGCAGTTGGCAAACAATCAGTGCCTCCTGTATCTTCCAAGTGAAGATCACTTCTAATGCTTGTCTTCGTGATGAGCACCTTCTTCTTATCAATTAGGGCTTATATCTGACGTTCACCATTAACCGTCTTTGCCTTTGCAGTTGACTAGAACTGTTCAATGCAAGATGTATAGATAGTAGGATTAACGATCAATGCATAACGAATCTGATTAGCATTCAGAAAATCAATAATCTCATGAAACCCATCACTTTCAGCGGGTTTTTCCAAGAATGCGACCATGTTGTTGACATTTTGTTGTATTTTGATGATCAAAGATGAAATTGAGTTAGGGTTTACGGTTAGAGAGTGTTTGAATGATTGAAATCGAATAAAGAATCGAATGAAACCCTAAATCGAAGTATTTATAAAATCACCCTCAGCAGCATTAACTTGAACTGGCAGTACTAAATTAGGCCTAGCAGCATTAACTTAAACTGACAACACAATGTTATGCTTAACAGTAGTAAGTAACCCAATAACCTAAGACTAACAGCATTAAGGTTTAAGTTACCAGTACTAACTTCAATTTCTTTCCAAAAAGGACTTCTATCATCAATTGATTCTTCTCACAAGCTCTCTTTCTGTTTTTATGCTCACAATATCTCTCAATTCTTTTTGCTCACATAATCACTCATTTCTGTTTTTATTCACACATCTCTCTTTCTATTTTTAAGCTTACTTAATCTCTCATTTCTTTTGGCTCACCAAATTACTCTTTCTATTTTTATGCAACATATTTGACAGTTTTGTACAAAGTTCCATCAATTCTAATAGTTTCATACTATCCTCTCCACTTCCAAGTGTGTAACCTCTTAAGAGAGGTGGATCATTGGACTATTTAAATTTAGTCTCAAACCTAGTTTGAGCATCCACATCCCCCAATATGGTATCTTGGCATCTGGGACCACTACCTAAACCAATTTCCTAAGAACTTGATCCATTAAGTGTTGCCATGGATTGGGTCTTATTTGATGTTACCACTGTCCTGCTCTGCTTCTAAGCTAGAAGCAGTAGTGGCAGCCCTTTCCATTCTGTCACCCAACTCCTTATGGACAGCCTCATCACCAACCTTTATAGGGGGACCACTAGACTGAGGTATCTTGGTGTCCCGACCTCTTTTGACATGCCTAGATGTTTTTGATTCTTTTTAACACACTTTTGATATAACATATCCTTCCATCCATGCTTTGACTGTATATTGACATAAGTAGCCTCCCCTCAAACAATGCTTCAAGGGATAATAATTTGCTCAACAGTTGTAACTTTGGCTCTCATGTCATCCCAACAGTATTAACTTTTGCCTGGCAGTAGTAATTTTTTGCCTAGCAGTATTAACAGATGTCTAACAGTATTAACTCTGTCTTCAATAATTATACAACAACATGCCTCTATTCATCACAAGCACACTAGAAAAGACTAGATAGACATGTGAGAATTCATGAGGATCCATATTTATGCATAACCCATGAATAAAAGTTAAAAACTATTATCCAAAACATTAACTTTCCCTCAACCAATTCTTCAGAGGTGAAGCATTCAACATCAGGTATTCAATATGCTTTAGCTGCAAGTGTTAGTCCATAGCCAAAAATACACAATCCAAAGTATTTTCTTTTTGACAGTATTAAGTATGACCAACAGTTTTAACAAGCAGTCTTAAGTATAACTAGCAGTACTAATTGACAAGACTAACAATACTAATCTTTTACAAAACTTTTACAAAGACATAAAGAGATGTAGACATTTAAGGATTAAGCATTCCAATACTTGAGACCAAGTACTGAAACCTTCCTGCATCAAAACCTTTTGTAAGAAGATATGTAACATTATTATCAGTATGAATTTTAACCATTTGAATTAACTTTTTAGCATTGCAATATAAAATGATGTCTAATCTCTATATGTTTTATTTTAGAATATTGAACAAGATTTTCAATAATGCAAATAATACTGTTATTGTCAATATTAATGACAGTATGCATGAAATTATACCCATAATCTAGCAATTAGTTTTGAATCCAGAGTACTTGTCCACAGCAACTAGCAGCAGCCACATATTCAGCTTAAGTTGTAGAGGTGGCAACCATAGTTTGCTTCTTGCACTGCCAAGTAGGGGTGAGCATGGTCCAAAGACCGGACCGGACCGGCTAAGACCGGACCGGACCGAGGACCGACTTGGTCTAAAATGTCGGACCGAGGACCGGACCAAAATGGTACGGTCCGGTCCGGGTCGGTCTTCGGTCCGGTCCGGTCCTACACGGCATAATCGTCGGGTTTTTGGTCGGACCGAGCCAGACCGGACCGGACCGAACCGGACCAAGACCGAAAATAATAAATACCCCGGACCGAGGACCGGACCGAAATACGTTCGGTCCGGTCCAGTCCGATCGGTCCGGTTCGGTTTTCCGGTCCGGTCCGGTCTCCGGTCCGGTATGCTCACCCCTACTGCCAAGATATCAACCTGTTTCCCAAAAACTGACAACCTCTAATAGTAGACTTCCTATCTTAAGTTGCTCCAGCATAGTCACTATCAGTATAAGCAACTAGTTCAAATGGATAATCCCTAGAATACAAAAGGCCTAAAGTTGGTTTACCTTTCAAATATCTAAAAATTCTCTTGACTGCTAAGAGATGTGATGTTTTTGGAGTAACTTAAAATCTGGCACATGCACATACTGCAAACATAATATCTGGCCTAGATGCTGTGAGATACATCAAAGACCTAATCATAGATCTATAGAGATGTACATCAACATCAGAGCATCTCCATCTTTGACCAAAGGCTTTTCCAAATCAACAGGAGTTGAAGCAGACTTCATATTAGTGTAGTTGAATTTCTTCAAAATCTCAGCTACATATTTATCCTGACTGATAAATATTCCATCTTCCTTCTGATGTACTTGTAATCCTAGAAAGAAAGTAAGTTCTCCCATAGAACTCATCTGAAACTTATCCTTCATAAGCTTCTCAAATCCAGTACATAACTCCTTGTTTGTAGAGCCAAAGATAATGTCATCAGCATAGACCTGTATAAGCAAAATATCTCCTTTTTTCTTCTTAATAAACAATGTCTGATCAATCTTCCCTCTTTTAAAACCATTACCCAATAAATAGTTAGCCAAGGTTTCATACCATGCTCTTGTTGCTTGATGCAACCCATAAAGTGCCTTGACCACCTTGTAAACTTTGTTTGAATGGTCAGGATCTTTAAATCCTGGTGGTTGAGTAACATAATCTTCTTCCTCAATAGTTCCATATAAAAAGGCACTCTTTACATCATTTGAGTATTCGAAAACCAAAAAGAAGCCATAGGCTAAAAACAATCTTATTTCTCAATTCTTGCCAATGCGCAAAACTTCTTCATAGTTTATACCTTCTTCTTGTCTACGACCCTGTGCAACCAACCTTGCTTTATTCCTAATCACAATACCTCTTTCCTCTTTCTTGTTTCTGAAGACCCATTTTGTTCCAATGGCCCTCTTTCCAATAGGCAAATCCACAAGTATCCAAACCTGTTGGAGTTTGAATTGCAAAAGTTCTTCCTGCATTGCTTCCACCCAAGATGAATCAGATAGAGCTTTAGCAATACTTGTGGGTTCTGTCTGTGATAGAAAACAAGCATATAAAGAAGTATTCAGGGTGTCATGTGTTTTTTGCTCATATACATCACTGAGAAACCCTTGTTCAGAAGTAGGTTTTGTCATTCTTCTTGTCTGAACAGATTACTTTACATCACCAGTCACATTTTCAACTGGGTGATCTTTATGAATTCTTGTATTAGGAGTGGTTGGAACTGTATAGGAATTAAGAATGTTCCCCAAATCAACTTCTGGTTTATCTTCATCACTGAAGAACTCAACATGAGTGGCTTCAAGTGTATGACTAGCTCCCATTTTAACATAGGGCTATCTAGATCGTATGAACTAGCAGTATTAACTGATGGATCAACAGTATTAAGTTTAAAATGACCAGTATTAACTTCAGGACTGGCAGTATTAACATGTTGTCCAGCAGTATTAACTTCCTTAGGACTGCTATCATCTTCAGTGACTCCCATATTCTTTTTCAGTACTCTTTATATGTGGACCATTTCAACCTGCTTTTGATATCTGCAGCAGATTTTGATTTTCACCATCCTACCAACATCCTTGGAAGATGAATCAAAGTATGAAGCATCTTTCCAATTGGCATCATATGCATCTTGACTGATTTCTCTTTTTCGTGCTAGATTGTACATGTATTAGTTTCCATGTGTCCTGCAGATTCATTAGTGATTGTACCTGCAGCTACCGGTACATAATTCATAGATTAGGTTAGAGAATCAATATCAAACAGCCAATTTAGACCATTCCCTTCTATCATAGGCTTATTCTTTAAAAACCTAATATGCAACTTTTCTTCTACCCTCCTGGTTCTAGTGTTGTATACCCCTAAAAATCTTTATACCTCAAAGAATATCCAACAAAAACCTTCATCAATTTTTCATCAAATTGCTAAATTGTCTAAAAGTATTTAGAATGGTAACATGACATCCAAATGTCTCATTATGTTTAGTGTGGGTTAAGACCTCTTAAAAAGTTCTAAAGTGTTGTTATGAGGTGGACTACTAAGACCTATTTTGTACATGCAAGGCTAGTATTAACTGATTCAGCCAAATGTGGTAGGTAACTTAGGTCAGCTATTCATAGTTCTAGCAAGCCTAATTTAGTGTTCCCTATGCTCCTTTTTGCTACACCATTCGGGCTGAGGAGTTCTAGCTACACTTTATTCTTCCTAATACCTTTCTCTCTATCAAATTATCATCCATAAACTTTATTCTTAAACTCATGCTCCATTTATTTACACCTGATTATTTTCACTTTCTTATCCACTAGGTTTTCGATTTCTTTGATAAAGTTCTTAAGAATCTCACTGATTTCATCCTTAGTTGCTAAAAAGAAAACCCAAGTAAACCTGCTATACATCATCAGTGACTACTACGCATATTATTATGAATTAAACTACTCACAAAGATTGGACCCAAACAAAATCAATTTGAAGCAAAAAACAAGGGCTTTAGTAATCGGATTCAGAACCTTTAGATTATGAAGCAACACAGGTTTGGTCATTTTCAAAACGTTTAAAAAAAGGCAAACCTCTTATAAGATTTTCTTTAACAAGCTTATTTATGCTTGTAAAAGTAATATGACAAGCCTCCTGCCAGAGCATGAATTCATCTCCTGTGCCTTTGCAAAAACAGACAAGGTTTAAACTTCGTTCGAACAATGTTCTTCATATTTCCAAAACTTTACATATTGTCTTTTCTAGGAATTTTAAGAAGTATCTAAGTTTCATCAGGCAACTTAAAATTAGGAGATAAAACAAGACATTCAGTGTCAGGAAAAAGGACATAGTTCTTTTTGTCACACATCTGTGAGACACTAAAAAGATTGAATTTTAACTCATTGACAAAGTATACATCTTCAAAATCAAGACTATCAGTTTTAAGTGTTTCTTTACCAAAAATTCCACCACCATGTGCTCCTCCCCCAAATGTAACATAACCTCCATTAAATTCCTTGAAATTTGAGAGATAAGCTATGTTCTCAGTCATGCGCCTTGAGCATCCACTATCAATAAATCCTATATCATCCATTTATGGAATGCCCTGCACATAAAAGTAAGGAAATTAGTTTCCTTTGGGGACCAAAGCCATTACTAACTTGGATCTGACCTAATGCATCATATGTAGTTATGTTTCTTCAAAGTGATTGTTTCACTATTCAAGTTTGGTAGGCCTCCGAAACCCAACATGTGAGGCATTACACAAACATTTGCCTGATTAACCTTAACACATTATTCAACTGCTTAATGTGGCTAGCCTGTATTAACTGCTTTTGGCCTAGCAGTATTAACTACTTTTGCCTTGGCAGTATTATTTTTTTGGGTAAACCTTTTGTTGGTTAATACTGTTTTTTATTGATAAGGCCTTTTTACAGTTGATTGTGCTAATTTTGAAAAACGTAACATTGGTTTAGCACTAAAAACTATAGATTTGGGATGAGCAGTATTAACTGTCCTGGCAGTATTAAATGATTTTAGGCTAGTTTTCATTTAAAATCTTGCTCTTGGAAACATGTTCCTTGTGAGCATTAGGGGAGAGTCATGTTGGTAGTATAGTTGTAGTACACTTGGTATAAATTATTCCATATACCTTGCCCTTGCACTTTTGATTGGTATTTGCAATTGAGCCTGCACATGATCAAAATCCACATAAATAGTATAACAAGATTTGTTATACATACTCAAAAATCATTCTTGTGATTGAACTTTCTGTCCATTCCAGTTTCTTTGATTCCCCTATGACTTTGTGATCTATAATCTCAACATACTAACTGGACTTTTTAAATGGTTTTCATGATTTTTTGGTTTATTTGACAAACTTTTCTTTTTATTTTAAAGTCTTCTTGAGTGTGACTACACCCAAAAATGCAAGCCTACTACAATTTATACGAGCCTGTTAAGATAGAGTCAAGAGATATATGCTTGATGCACTAAAATTTCATATTGTTGCTTCAAAAGTGTATTATGTGTTTTCTTGGGTGGCTTTATTTTACCTCCAAATGTGTTTCGATAGGACCACATATTTGTATTAGTTCAGTGTACTGATGATAGTTAATTTGATATATTTCATTGGGAAGAGCCATGTGTAGCAAGCTTCAGTCCTTCACATCGTTCTTCTTATTGATCTTTTCTTCAGCAGTTACAGGTTATTGGGCATTTCCTTTGTAACTGAAGTCCTTTCTTGTTGCTGTTTGTGATACAAAATACCATGAGTGACCATTTTCTATGACCTCCCAAAAGAGCATATCTTATACTAGAAGTATTGCTTGTTATATCACCCAAATCATACAACAAAATAAATAAAAAAAATAAAAAATATCACCAAGTTTGAGTATGGGTAGCTTAGCAGTAGTGTTACTCTATGCAGATTCAAATTCCATATCTTCTAGATCAAAGTTTCATAACACAAGGCTATGATACCACTTGTTGATCCTAACTTGATCTTGCAAACCTTGTTGAAGGGTTAGTTGTATTGAATAGATTCAAGACAACTATACTAGAAACTTTGTTGATACTAAAGAGTATGCGGAATCTACTCTTTAATATCTAGAAGATATATCAATGAAATAGTAAAATTGTAATGTAGTAGAATGAACACAATGAATATAACCAAAAAGCTTCAATATTATTATGATGAATAATACGAGTACTTGGTTTTAGTACTAGGGTTTACAACTTGAAGCTATGAATGTGGTCTTTCGTGATGTGTTAACAAACCATAACTAGATCTCTTTTATTATACCAAGGAGTCCTTTACAAGATAACTACAAATCTTCTAAACTTCTATAAGATATCAACATATCTTCTAATTATATAGGATATACATTGAATCATTCCATACATATCACAAAACACGCTTTTATCTCCTCTTCATACGTCTTTATCTTCATGCAGTCTTCAGTCTTTATCAGCAGTATAAATCCCTTCAGCAGTGTTAAGTTTAGTACTAGCAGTACTAACTTATACATAGCAGTACTAACTGGTTTATACTGCCAGTTATATCTTAAGCAGTACTAACACTTTGACTTGGCAGTACTAAGTCTAATAAGTTTAATTCCCAACAGTTTCTACTATAGTTGTGTTAGATTTATCTAGCATAACAAAACCTTAACAAGCATAAGGAATTAAAGATCTATTTAAGTGGGATAAACACATGTTTGGACAAATGATCACATGGATATTAGGATGCTTAGTTTGGAAAACATATTATCATTGATAATCCTTTTGACCTATAGAATTAATAATAATAATCTAAGTGTCTTATAAATCAATTATACATAAGTCTCAATCAAGTGGTTATGTCATGAGCCTTATGCCTAAACCAACAACAACAAAGAATCCTTTCGACCTATAGACTTTGATGCGATCGATTGTTACGTTCCATTTACTTGAAAGATGATTAGAACACATATTCAAAAGACTCCTTTCGACATTAATCTAAATTAAACCTTTACTTGTTATGTTTATTAATTCTCTTGCACAATCGTCACAAAGCAAGACCAAATCATTTGCCAATTAATGAATTAAAATCAACCACTATTGAGAATCCTTTCGATCTATAGACTCAACATTGATTAACCAAAACAATAAACAAGAAAAGACCTACTATTTATAGGAAAACTGTTAGATATTAGAAAAAGACTCGGTCACCCCGTGTATTTTACTGTTTATTATAGCTCGTAGTTTAATAGTTAATAGTACGTTTTTTGGTTTTAAGTCGGGTACAAATACCCGGTATATTGTAAGTACTATATATAGCCTCTTCCAACTTTGGAAGAGGCAAGCTAGTTCATTATTTCATTTACAAAAGAAACACTTTCTCTCTCTAGACTATTCTCTCTCTAGTGTTTCTCTCTCTAGAAACCTGCCAGATCATAGAATCGACTCGTGTTATGATATAAGATGATACACAATTGGGTATCTGGTTTATGGGATGATTAGATCGTGTGTATGTGCGAATTTTTGCTTGATTTAGCTCGAAAAGTGTGCCATAGAAAGTTCTAGCTCGTTTTTAAAGATCTCCGAATTTTGTTGTTTGTAATGATGAAGTTTGGGTGTTTCTAGTTGCTATTACCTTGTGGTATTGTGTTGTGCAAAGAATCAAGTGTTAAATCATTCTAAAAGGGTGATTTATAGGTGTCTTTGTGTGATAACGTCGTTGTCTTCGTGGAGGTTGCCTGAATTTCTTCACGGCGGTTTGGTGTGAAAAAATATTTATTTTATTGAGGAGGTTACAAACCTCTGACACTCGACGGGTTGTTAAGTGGGCGAGTTGCTCAGGGAGAGTGTATAAGCAGCGGTTTTGACTTACCGGCAGGTTTGACTAGCGGTGCGAGTTGCTCAAGAGGCGAGTTGTTAATACGAGCGGTTCTGTTAACAGCGGTTTGGAACAGGTTATCACGCGGGTTTGAATATTTTAAATAACAAATTTCTTAAGGAAACTCTGGTGGTTTGAAAACTCTACGGCGGTTTGATCAAAATATTCTTCGCGGCGGGTTGCTTAATCATCGCGGCGGGTTGCTTTAAAATTCCACCGGCGGGTTGCTTATTTCTTTGCAGCGGTTTGATAGCCTTTGGCGGCGGGTTGAGCTTCTGTCTTGGAAATTTGAAATATTACAAACTCGGGATTTAATATCACTAAAACAAAATACGAATACGTTAATCCCACCAATTTTAAATAACTCACTAATCTTTGATCGCATTCAAAAAGATCCAATCATAATAATACAAAGATGGGTCTAGTAGGCAAGGAAGACATCCAGTGTGCAGGTTCTGATAACACGCCCACCAATGCTTGATAGAACAGACTTTGATTTTTGGCAACAACGTAAAGTCTGTAATGTCTAGGAAGGATTATGGAGAGAATATTATGAAGTCCTCAAAGAAGGACCATTTCAGATGGGAACGGTTCTCATATGTTATTGTGCGAGAAAACTGAGTTTTGCAGTTCAACAAGGTCAGTTCGTGCTAGAGTCTTAGAGACCCTTTTCAGCTGAGGAAAAAGAAAGGTCTTAAAGCTGACATGTCGTTTGAACCAATATCCATACTTCAGCGTATTAACCAAAGGACATCTACTCAACTCATCATTCACTATACTGACGCTAAGACAATTTGGGAATATGTGAAGATGATTTGGAAGTTCTGAGTTAACAAAGGATGACAGGGAATCTTTGATATACGATGAATTTGAACATTCCGTCAAATCAAATGGGAGGGAATACATTCAAGGATACTACGATTAGGTTTACGAAAGCTCATTAATGACATGAGAAACTTCAATAGATGAACATGTCCAGGATGCAGCTAACTCAAGTACTGTTAAACAACATGTTGCCTGAGTGGAGTAGATTCATAACTGAAGTCAAACTTAACAGAGGTTTGAAAGAGTCAAACTGTGATCAGTTGTATGCATACTTAAAGCAACATGAGGTGCATGCTAATGAGAACAGAATCATGATGGAAAGGTTCGGTCAACCAAATAATGATCCGTTGGCACTAGTGTCGGACGCCTCAGCTCAGCAGTATCCAATACAATCATCCAAGTCTCCTCAACCCTCAAAAGAACCATATCCTACTGACAACTCTCAACTGGACTCAGGAAGTTCTTCGACAGAAAACTTGATTGAAAGTCTATCCAACACACTTGCCCTCCTCACTCAATCGTACAAATCACATCTTCCTCAAACAAACAATCAACTTAGAGCTTCGTCTAATGCAAGGAGCAAAGCTATGGTTCAAGACGGGAAAGTTGTGGTTCAAGATGTCCGTGGAAGATACAATGCGGCTAATCAAGGAAGACCATTTCAGAGAAACAATGCAAGAGGAAATGGTGTAGCGGGGAATGTAGGAGGTCAGAACCGAGGAGGCATGATTAATCCTGGTCAAGCGAAACCCATCAAGTGCTACAACTGTAACGGACTAGGGCACATAGCACGTGAATGTCCAAGACCAAAGCGAATTCAGGATTCAGACTACTTCAAGGACAAGATGCTACTGATGCAAGCCTAGGAGAGAGGTGCAGTATTGGATGAAGAACAGTTGTTGTTTCTTGTAGGGGAACAGATTACCAACGTTGATGATGATGTGGATGATTCACCCGAGAATGATTTGGCACTCAACATGGACCATGTCTTTGAAGCTGATG
>BQNB010189721.1:0-11846 GCA_026074375.1 Tanacetum coccineum | reverse complement strand
CATGTGTGCTTTCTGAAGGCAACTTCAAGATCTGAATCACAAAATTGACCGACAGAGAATAGGTTGTGTCCAAGTCCTTCTACATAGTATACCCTAGAAATTACACTGTCACCAATGAGATAATCCCCATAACCCATAATTGCACTAAAATGGTCATTTCCGAATCTAACAGTCCTGATAATCTTTTTCACGAAATTTCTGAGCCGTGTGCGATCTCTAGTCATATGTTTTGAGCAGCCTGAGTCCAAATACCAGAGAACGATCTGTACGACCTGCATTTGAACAAAGGCGAAAATGGAGATTTGGATACATTGGATCCCCAATTGCAATTAGGGTCCGGTTGGTTAGTGCACGCAAGATTATATGCTACAGGGGCAATAGTTTCTTGTGGATCAGCTGACATACAGTCACTCTTAAGAGCAGTAGATCTAACTGACGGGCATTGTCCTCCTAACGAGAGAAGTCTACTAGTGGGCTTCTATTGTTTTGTAGGCAAGACCTTAGGTGGAGTATTCCTAGTTAAAGGTCACTGATCTCTTAAAGGTAGTAGTCTGTCAGTGGGTCGCCACTGATGACCGATAGTGGTAAAAAAATTCCTTGTGGCCTTCAAAACTTGCTTAACCCACCACACTTTAGTGGCAGGGAATTCCTTCACAAACATCTCTGAACGCACAACACATTGATCATGATTAACAAAAATTAAGCATTTGTTACAAGTTTTGCAAGAAGTATTAGAATTAGAATTAATTACAGTACGCTTATAGCTAATACTAGAATCAAAACAATTCTTATGTTTCTCATTCGACCTACTTGTTTCAAGGCACTTTTAGTTGGCAAGGTCCTATCTTTCTTTGTATTGCTCCTAGGCTTTAACCTGCTAGCTGTTGAGGCACCTTTTACTCATGTAGAGGGAATTCCAGGAACGTTAGTCAAATTTATTTTCTGGTGCTCAACTTGTGGTGGTGTGTTATGAGTCGAGGTTTCACATGGTTTGACAAAAGTAACTCCCTTTTTCCTAAGTGAATTGGTAGAGGCATTTTGTTTATCGCGAGGGCCAAAGTCTTTAGGACATGTGCCTATTACATATTCTAACAGCTCCTGAGAGTGTTTAGTGTAACGACAAGCAGATGCAAGAGAGGTATACAATGGTCTTTCTACCTAAGCATCATCTACTATTTCACGAAGGGTTTCTACATTTTCCTTAAGGCGTTTGATATAGTGTAGATGCACTTCTCGATTCTTCTTGAGCCAAGAGGGAATTGGTTCCACATCTATAGGATATCTACCAGGAGCCAGCACCTTAGGTTTACAATCAGGTATATTGACACATTTGGAAGTCTCTCTAAGTTGATCCTTAAGGTGTTCAATTTCAGGTAACAAAAAGTTATTCTGGTCAGTGGTTTTGGCACTCGTTATTTTAATTGAATCATACAACTCCTTATAATGCTGCTTAACTTTTGTATTTTCTGCCCTAAAGCATTCATTGAGATCTTGAAGGGCATTGAGCTTTGCAGTTAAATCTTTAAATTACTTCGATATAGTGTAGATGCACTTCCCGATTTTTGAATTCCTTCAAAATGTTCTTTGAGTAGATTGAAAAATGGAATTACTTCGGTTAAGTAACACCTTTTTGTTTGTTCAAAACCCCTTTCCCCCTCAGTTATGCCCATTGGTGTGATACGCTTTTTACAAGTTTTCTCAAAATCCTAAAATAGTTGAGTAATTACAAACAGACCAATATTTACTTGGCTTGTAGTTGGAAGCGTTCTAGGGACCAGATGGACCGATGTATTGGGATGATACACAGTCGCAGGTGGCAGGACAGGAAAGGGTAAATTTTCAATTCAAAGTCGGCAAACGTTTTTTGAGCAATAGTGAAAGCATCATGCAGTCAGCAGAAGTCTAGACACATTTAATACATAATCAGTTGCAGTATAAAACACATCTTTGGACAAGCATTCAAACAAATTAAGTTCTCATTTGTGATGAGAAGGTTTTTCCGTTCAATCTCGCCACTCTTTAAATCTATCTCATTCCTAGTCCACCTCGCTCCAAATTTTCAAAAGACTGCTTTCAAATTGCCTAACTTCAGTGACGCAGAGATTTTTGAACTTCGTCCAAATGTTTCTTTGAGTAGCATTTGAAAAATGGAATTACTTCGGTTAAGTAACACCGTTTTGTTTGTTCAAAACCCCTTTCCCCTTCAGTTATGCGTTGGTGTGATACGCTTTTTACAAGTTTTCTCAAAGTCCCAAAATAGTTGAGTAATTACATACAGACCAATATTTACTTGACTTGTAGTTGGAAGCGTTCGAGGGACCAGTTGACCGGTTAATGGAGGATACACAGTCGCAGGTGGGCAGATCAAGGCAGGGGTGGGGCATTGGCCTTTAGCTCTTCGGCCTTTCGTTTTTCTAAATCTATTGACCAAAATACTTGCTCAGGTGTCAGTTGAGTCTGAGGGGTGAATGTTGCCAAAAAATTTTCTTTTGAGTAATTAGGGGGTGTACGATAACCCTCTTTTCCACACAGACAAGTCATTCATTTTCGAATTGTTAGTTTATTTCTCGTAGTCTTCTGCTAACTCTAGTTCTCCTCAGCGATGACATTTAGCGGCACATGAGAAGTCTTATTCATACAGTGTCGGTTGGGCCTTTTTGGCATGTCTGAGGTGAAAAGGGTTCTAGGCACCTAGCGCAGTTTTAGTCCTTTGGTCATACACCTAAGCAGGATTTAACATCATATGGATAGTTTGAATAGATTGATCTTGTGATTGAAGCTTATCTCAAATTACTTAATGTGTTTCAATTGGAAAAATCTAGTCAAATTGGACTCTTTCTGTTTAACCTCATGTTTCAAAGTCCGTTACATTTCCTTCAAATATCTTGTTTGTTTTCTATAGTTGAATTAAGTTGCAACTTGACAGAATGAAGTTCCTTTTTAAGATTTTCTTCTGTTTTATTACGATTTTGAATAAGCATATGCATTTGATCATCCATTCGTTGTTCACGTTCAGTCAATTCAAACTTAGCACGTTGCTCATAAATAGCAACTGTTCCTTGAACTCTTAAGTTCAGTGGCTATTGGGTCATGAGGAACGAAAGCATAATTATCAGACGACACACATACATCATTTAGAGCGGAAGATGCACAACTTGGTACAACAGACATATTATCGACCGACAAATATTGTTCATATGGAGGGGGGGGGGGGGAATAACATTACCGTTCCCACATCGACACTAGTGAGTCACTAACATTTTCCTGTTTGTACTTTCATTATGAAATCTCATGTTTCGTCCAGATTATAACACAGTTCATCAATAGCATTTTCAGAATATGACCTCAGATATATTAATGCATTAGGATGGACCAGCTTGTGGATTTAACTGACCCGCAGAGGACAAATTAGCCATGAATATAGACTGAGCAGTCGGTTTATCATCAACATCTGAATCAAAAGCGTCACATTCATCTGCCTGGAAGATGTTGTCCTCATTCAGAGCTAAGACTTGGACTGGTTGATTATGCACATCTGCATCAAAGGTGTTGACATGTTCACCAGCCAGAAAGAGTAGTTCCTCTTCATCCAGAACTACACCATTCTCTTAGGCTTGCATCAGCAGCATCTTGTTCTTGAAGTAATCAGAATTCTGTAGACGCTTCGGCTGAGTACAGTTCCATGCAATATGTCTAATCCCATTACAATTATAACACTTGACTGGTTTTCCTTGACCTGCATTTGCATTCCCAGCTCTATTCTGTGTACCCCCATTGCCTGCAGCACCATTTCCCTGAGCAAGATACCTCTGATTCTGATTCTGATTTTGTCTCCCTTGAACATTCTGAACGTCAACCCGACCATCTTGAATGGTTGCTTGATTTCGGGTGTTAGAAGAGGTTCGAAGTTGATTGTTCATCTGAGGAAGTGTAGCTCTGAATGATTGGGCAAGAAGTGCCATTTGCTTGGTTAGGTTGTCAAGTATTTCATCAGTTTGGGTGTATCCGGAATCAATTTGTGATGTTTCAGGGAATTGTGGATATTGTAGTGATTGATGATTTGTTGATG
Source organism: Tanacetum coccineum (assembly GCA_026074375.1). Classification (NCBI taxonomy): domain Eukaryota; kingdom Viridiplantae; phylum Streptophyta; class Magnoliopsida; order Asterales; family Asteraceae; genus Tanacetum; species Tanacetum coccineum. Next base: position 7,777 of record BQNB010189721.1, on the reverse strand, counting down.
AAGAAGGATATTGATAAATTTGAACATGGAGGATTGGGCAGAGAGGTGGACAGTTTTAAACAAATGCAAGTTTGAACATGGTAGCCGAAGTGATTCTATTAATAATCAATCGATCTTGGGTACCATGCTTCTCATGGGTGTTTTAGAGATCATACATTGTTCGTGATTTGTCTCTTTCAATCTTTATTGAGTTTAACTGATGTCACAAACCTATCCCATTCAGGTGACATGTTGTTCACAAACTTGGAGTTAAGCTGAATACTAGGCATTGTCATTCTGATATTCCGCATGTCGTTGACGAGCTTGTGAAATCGAACATAGTACTCATTGATGTTTTCACCTGGAAGCATCTTAAACCGCTCAAATTCATCGTACAACTGTGATTCTCGATCTTCTTTGGTGAGCTCAGAACCTACAAGAAGCATTTTGACGTCGTCCCAAATTTCTTTTGCTTTAATGTTGTAATTGATGAGCTTGTATATATCTTTGGGTAATCCTTGAAGCACAATATTAGTTGCACGAACATCTGCATCGTATCGCTTCTTCTCCGTGTCACTTAGATCCTCATAGGTACGAGGCCTTTCCGGTCCAAGTAGAACACCTACCTCAGGGGTAGTTCCAAGTGTATTCCTTGTGGTTCCAAGCTCAAATGGTCCTTGATCAATAGACTAGAGAATTAGCAATCCATTTTCCTTTCCTCTACAGTACAATCGGATTCGTTGTGACCATGATTCGTAATCAGTCCTATCGAGCATAGGAGGGCGGGTATCAAAACCGGCCGCTTGAATATCATCTGAGTTACTGGACATGATTGTTTGATTGATTGTATTATGATAGATTTTGGATCGGTATAATGATTAGTGATTGTATGTGAAAAGTGGTGTATGATTGTCAGATTAGGTGATATGTTGTTTGTTTGTGATTTGGTTTGGTTTAATTAAGTCTACGAAATGTATTACACAAGTCTCGGTCAAGAAATCTTAGACAAACGCAGTGATTTATCCTAGACAAAACACAGTTAAAAGTCTTAGACAAAACGCAATGAAGAAAAAAATTTGCCAGAAATTCTTTCCACCAAAACGCAATAATAGTCTTAAACTTGGGACAAAACGCAGGGTACAAAACACAATGAGTAGGAGACAAAACGCAGTGAAGTGTCTTAGGCAAAACGCAATCACCCCTTAAGACAAAACGCAATCAAGGTTATAATTGGGCAGAGTTTCTCTTAGCCAAAACGCAATGAGGGTCTTCAAATTGAGACAAAACGCAATACATAAAACGCAACCTGCAGTGTTAACCAAAACGCAATACACAAAACGCAACTGACAAAACGCAACTGATGTACTACACTAGAAGACAAACCGCAGTGTACTATTCTCTGACAAAACGCAGAGACAAAACGCAACTAAGAAATTGCCAGTGAGACAAAATGCAGTTAAGAAAAATATGAACTTTTTCACCTAAAAACACCAAAAAATCACCCTTTTGAACGTTTTTGTTTGGTTTCTTTTGCACAACTTGATCCTAGAAGGCTATTACAACATTAAAAACACTAACTTTAACACCACAAACGTGAGAATCAAAGAGTGCCAAGAAAAAGACCATAAACCTTCAAAAACCAAACTTTTGATCTAAACTAACCAAGAAAACACACACACACAATCTATCTAATCATCCCATGGGCTCTAATACCAATTATAGGATATTGGTTATCACAATACAAGCTTAGGAATGATGATTTGGCCGAATTTGTAGAAGAGAGAAAGTACAGTTTCTAGTGAGAGAAACACCTTATAGTGTGTGTAAGATAAATTAAACAACCAACCCTTCCCATGGCTGGAAAGTGTTGGGAATTATATTTTGAGTTGATAAGACAAAACACGAATGAAACAAGATGGAAACATGAAGGACCAAAGTTGTAGTCAAAGAATACTAAAAAAGATATGAATTAAAAGATTTGGTCCAGATAATGATTGAATAACTAATTGGTCAAAGATAATTAATTTATCATTATGAATAATTAATTTGGTCAAAGATAATTAATTTTATCATTATTATCTTTATTAGTTTCCATGTAAACCTTGACTCCTTATACTATAAAAGTGTCTAAGTAATGTAGTTTAGTCATCCATCATAGTTAGATCTCTCCCAATGAGATCTAATATTAGTTTTAAGTAATAGTTTAGTATTAGTATTATGACGTGTTTATAGTCGTGTATATTGTTATTAGTTTAGCCCCAAGGGATCATTTGATCTTGGGAAATAAATCAATAAAGAAAACCTTGGGAAACATCATTGTTATTATTATTATTCCGCTATGCAAATGTTTATCTTTGATTGTCAATAAAACCCTATGGATGAAACAAGCTCTCGTAGACTATGGTGTTAGGTTAGACGACATTCCAATATTGTGTGATAATAAAGGGGCTATAGACTTAAGTAAGAATCCCGTTTAACACTCACGAACAAAACACATTGAGATTCGCCATCACTTTCTTCGCGATAAAGTTCAAAAAGAAAATATCTCTATAGAAAAGGTCTCATCGGAAGACAACATAGCTGATATTCTAACTAAACCACTTAAACATGAGCCTTATATCTACTTACGTCTAGGTCTAGGAATGATGGAACAAATTGATTAAGTTTTCGGCATAATAAAAATCAATGAACCATTTGTCAAAAATCTGAGAATTTTTTTTAACAGGGGGTGGCCCCCTTAATTCATAAAGGGCGGCCCCTTTAATTTTAAGGGGACCACCCAGACTTTAAGGGGACCACCCACCTGACTGACAATTTTTTTCCCTCTGTGTCTAGGTTTCTATTTTACACAAAATCACAAGATTGGGAAAAGTCTATAAGCAAACTTTTACAAATTCTCCTATCCAAATGCATATCTCATTATACATATATACAAAAATCCCAATCTATTATTTTCCAAAAAGTCTTTCTCACAACTAGGACAACAAGAAATTAATTTTTATATATTGTTGAGATATGCTAAAAATATTTTTCACATATGCATAATGCTCTCTTACTTGTTGACAAAAGTATATAATCTAATATATATTTTCGACAATCTTGGTTGAGTAAAATTAAATCAAGGAGCATTAGGATTATTTCTTAGGTTTTACATGTCTTAGTGTCGAAATAATCTTTACACCAACATTTGTCGCTCTTAGGCACATACAGTATTTGCAAAAAGTTTGGTTGGCGTTTTTTAACCCCTTATTCAGCGAAAAATTTTCTAAGTTGCATTATATCATAGTTACTATCTTAATAGCCTTCACTCTTTTGGTCTTCAATTCATATATGATTATATGCCAAAATTATGTGAAATAGTTTTATCCTACATTTTGTCATATATACGTAGAATGTTGAATGCTTAATTGCTATGTGCTAAAAATCCTAATTGCCATAAAAGGATAAACTTGCTGCAAATTAACCACCAAAACAGAAACCCTCATACAAAATTTTAAGAAAAATCGATTTTTGGGAAATTTGGGAAATAAGCAGCTAAGGCGCCCCTTAATTCACCTTAAAGGCGTCCACCCTTATCTTTAAGGGGACCGACCCCTAATTAAGGGGACCGGCCTAGCATATCACGGGTAAAACAGTATTTTCATCCCTTTTTGACCAAATACCCTCTAGACTTAGCTATTGTTTCCCTAAATTCACAAACATTTCTTGGATTTGATCCTTTAAATGTTCATTCTTCCTAATTTAAACCTTTCCTCCACTATAAATACATTCTCAACCATCATCATCACAATCATCCTCACCAATGACATCTCCTAACAAACCCACATCCAAACCATCAAGGGTAGCCAAAATGAGTGTGAAACCCATTTGGAGGAAGAAACTAAACCCTTGTAACACATTCAATAAGCTTAATGTAAATTCACCTACACCAATGCCAAAACCACTCACTCCTTAGCATGAACCATGTCAAGAAAACAATCACCCCAATCAATCATTACTAAATCCTTACATTAAGGACACTCCTACATCACCACAAGTTGTCTCACATCTTCCATTTCCCATCTCACCCATCAATTCACATGTTACTCATACTCAAGCTTCACCTCAAAGTGGCAACCAAACTCAACACACACCACCTCTATCTCCAAGTAGAGAAAGCCTAGTTGATGACAATAATCAACTACAAGACCTATCAAACCTCTTAGCCATGCATCTCTCTTAACAACAAAACAACATTCCCTCATCACCTTACTCTCCAAACCTACCACACACCCTCAACATTAACCAAGTTGAAACCCATGTTGGGTATTACCCTTGTTGCATCTTCACCCAAAAACAATTCCTTGCTTTAAGTGAGGATATCAATTGGATTGAATTCCTCCTCACTCGACCACATCCACCACCTAGAGTTCAAATAGATTACCCTTCCACAACCGCCTCCTCTCCAAACTCTCCATCAACAACCAACTAATCTCGTAATATGCCTACAAATAATCGTCAAACCCTTTTGTGTCGCAAGCAAGTCAAAAATCCTTCTATGGCTATTTAGGATTTTTCGTTATGTATTTAATATGCTTCAAAGCATAATTGTTTTTCTTTTTACTGTATGCTTGTGTGTAGTTCACACACATTGTCCTAAAGAATGAAGTATCTTTGCTTTGATGTTATTGTCTGCACTGTCCTTAATTTTTTAATTTATAATTTTATTTTTCCTCCTTCTTGCTAACATGTTTAGAAATATTTTGTATTGTTCTAACTTATTTTTTGTAGCACAAGAAAACCATAGCTCGATTCCGTTGTGCCCTCGAACGAGGGTGAGCACACATCAAGGGGAAAAAATAAAAAAAAAAAAATAAAAAAAAGAGCATTTATACCGTCGAAATTTATAAACAACCCCCCACCCCCCCAATTCTCGACGATGCCTTTTTGATTCTACAAAAAGGGAGAGAAATGACATAAAACTCACTAAAAATACTTGTTTAAAAATAATTTTATATTTAATGAGTTTCAATTTTATTAATCATCAAAAAATGGAAGTATTTGTTGATAGAAATAATGCCTAAAAACATTATTAATATTTTTCACATCTTTACGTTTTGATAATCACAAAATATAAAAACGTTCAATGTAAAATTAAACGTAAACAAGTAATTAGTAGTAAATTTTCATTTCGAAAATTATATCACTTAAAGGTATGAATAAATAAATGCTTAATGCATTTTATGATCAAAGAAATTTTTTATTCAACCTCACACTTTTATAAAATGTTGTAAACATTTTTATAAACATTACAAAACATTTTCTACAATTAAAAGAAATGTTTTATTCAAAATAAACATTTTGAAATTCAAATTTTCAGACTTAAAACGGCTAGAAAGTTCCAAAAAATTCTCCCTACACAAAAGGACAAACTGGGGAGCGCCTAGTCTAGGGCGGCCCCCTTAAATACACGGGCGGCCCCCTTATCTTTAAGGGGACCGCCCACCTATTTAAGGGGACCGCCCATAGGTAGACGCTCCTCCAGAATGTCCTATAAATACTAGACTATTCCCCACTATTTTCTCACCTTTTGCACTCATTCTTTCTGATCAAAAACAGCCCACACATCTCATTAAAATCCTTTGATCATTTAATCATAAAGCTTTGTTTCCAAGTGATCCAAGCTCAATTCCTCAAGTGCAAGAGAAGAATACTTCCTACCATCAAGTGAAGAAGTATTACACCTTTGTGTGTTGTTGCAATCTTATTGCATCCATATCATAACTTGTAAATCATTTGTAAATCTTGTAAAGTTATGTAGTTGTTAGATCTTGGTGATTGTTGTAAGTATAGTTGGATCTTGGTGATCTTTCCTAGTAGTGTTAGTTAGGTGTGATTATAGTATGGCTTGGTGAAGTAGTGGTGTGAAGAAAACTAGTGTGAAGAAATGTGTAAATAGTGATCAAGTCGTGAAACCAAAGTTGTGTAATGAAAAAGTTTTTATGGAATTTATGTGGTATAATGGTTCTAGCTAAGATTAAACCGACATCTCTCTTAGTGTCGAAAATCAAGATAACGAAAGTTGTGTAAGGTGTTTTCTCCGCCATAAGGGAGCTTGTTTGACATAGTGAAAGAAAACTCTCGAGTTATGGTGCCGAGGAGTGGAGTAGGGCAAGAGGTGCTTCGTTGCCGGAACAACTATAAATCCACGTCGTTGTGGTTTGATTGTTCTACCTCTTATCATCTTGTCTGACATTTAATTTCTCATAATGTCCATTAATTGTTTAGATAAGTATATTGTTCATATTGTGCAAGTGTTGAATTCACATAAAGTTCAATCTAGAATTTTTACAAACACTTTAAAACCTTAAATTAAAAAGCGGTAAACTATTCAACCCCCCTTCTAGTTTTCCACAACGAGCATAGTGGCCTTTTTCATTGTAGTTATAACACTGAACATTTGCCTTTCCCAGAGTTGACTCAGTTCGTAGAATACGCTGAATAATCTGAATTCTTTCATCATTCCCATTTTCTACATTAAATGCTTGATTCTTGTTTTGTCTTCATGCATTCCTGTTACCATTTCCACCATAACTTGCATTCTTGGGTTGTATGTCAACTCTACCATCCTGAATCACAGCTTGATTTCTTGTGTTTGATGAAGTACGAAGACGATTATTGGTAGGTGTGGAGAACTTTTGAGTGATTGCTTTAGCTAATAGCATCATGGCAGTTGTAAGCTTGTCTTCTTGAGAATCCCCTTGTAACTTTATTTGATATTCATCTTCATAATCAACAACTGATGAAGGATGTGTAACATAGTATGGTTGTGGTGAATAAGAAGAATTTGCATGAGATTGTGATGAAGAAGCATTTGAATGAGCCAGAAGGGCTAATGGATCATGATTCTTGGCAGCTTTCTTTGCTTTGGATGCTAGAACATGCAGTTCGAATTGTATTAAGGAATCATACAACACATCATATGAAACTGCATCTCCAGTTTAATTATGATGAACCATGGTAACATATTTGCTCCACTCAGGTTGTAAGCAATTGGGTGTTGATTAACACTGGAATAGGACGAACATTATTATGATCCATAATATTTACAAGCGTTGTCAATCTTTCATACACAGATTCTAGCAATTCTCCTTCCTTTGTTGTAAACTTGTCAAACTCGTCCATAAGACGTGAGTGTCTCACAAGACTAGTAACATCAGAACCAAACATCAACCTTTTAATTTGTTCCCACATATCCTTAGCATTTTTACATCCATCTACTGAATTGTATATATCATTTGGTATTGCTTGAAGAAGATAATTCATGACTTTTACATCAGCAATGTATTGCTTCTTGTTACCCTCAGTCATTTTGGACAATGGTTCAAGTATATCTTCAGTAGGATTGTCTGGATTAGGAATCATTGGCCTGACATAAGGTCCTTTCTCAATTGAACGCCACATTCGATCCCCGTCTTTAAGCTTATTATCCAGAAACCTTCTGAACCTACTTTTCCATGGAATATAATTCCCGTTCTCAAGCGTTGGAGGTCTTTCATTAGCTCCTGAGTCAGCTAGAGTTTGTTGATTTGAAGTAGACATGTTGTATCAAATGATGACAATGCAAACTTGGATCGTTTTAGAGATAAAGTCATGTAATCATGAAGTTAACGAGCAATGACAACCTTGTCTTGTATTACAACACTTTTGAATGAAGTAGCCTTGAAGAAAGTAAACCTTGATATGTTACGAAAGTCTATGTAACACGTAACCTTTTATACGAAAGCTCAATTTTCCAAGATTAGAAGATACGAAACCT
>BQNB010189719.1:0-11846 GCA_026074375.1 Tanacetum coccineum | reverse complement strand
TTTTTTATAAGATTTACTGCAATTAGAACAGTAGGGTACCTCTGAGTTAGAAGAATCGGTTGAGCTTGTAGCCATCAAAGCAAGAGCAACTGGTGCATTATCAGCTTCTTCGCTCCAGTCAAAAACTCCAAGTCCATCTTGTCCAAGATCCACATGGTCTGCATCAATCTCTATGCTCCAATCATCTTCTTCAATTCCATTCAGTGCCACCATAGCAAAAGTCACAGGATCATCATCAAATTCCTTGGTCCAGTCAATTTCACCTTGGCTGTCTTTTGCTACCAAAGCTTTTGAGTTTGAATCTTCAATGGGCACAATTCTCTTTTCCTTACTTCCATTTGCTCTGTTTGCCTGATATTTAGCAAACTTGCATTCCCTAGCAAAGTGACCCAACTTCTGACAGTTAAAGCATTCAATCTTTGACTTGTCAAAGGTGATTCCATTTTTAGGCTTGAGGTCTATGGGTCTTCCTGTCTTTCTCATGAACTTTCTTATTCTTGCAGTTATCATAGCTACTTGCCATCTGATGTCAATTTCTTCCATAGCATCATCATCAATTTGCAGCAAGTCTTCATCATCATGAGTTTCAGGCATAGAAGCTTGTTGAGCAAAGAAAGAACATATGATTTCATCTGAGTTGAAAGAAGAGTTGAGAGTTTCTTTCAACTTGCTTGATGAAGCCTGAGCATACCCTTTGGTGATGATTTCAGATTTATCATCAGCAGTACTTTGTCTAGAAGTACTGCCTTTGATTTCAGCAGACATAAAAGCAATACTTTGTGAATTTGAACTTGAAGCACCCTTCAACTCATGCTCATACACCTTCAGGTTGTTATAAAGATCATCAAAGTCCAATTCATCTAATCCAGGTTGTCCTCTAATCATTGTAGCAACCACATGCCACACAGATGGTAGACTTCTGAGAAATTTTAAATTAGCATCTTCACAGGATACCTTAGCATCATACAACTCTAGCATACTAATAATGTTCTGGAATCTGTCGTATGCTGAGTCTAGCTCTTCTCTGGCTCCAACAACAAAGGTCTCAAACTGTTGTTTCAAGAGATTCTTCTGCATCTTCTTAGATTCCTTATTACCTCCAAATCTTGCTTTTATAGCAGCCCACAAACTCTTGGCATCTTGAGCATCATGGAAGCTCAAGAGATGTCTATCTGGTATTGCAGAGAGCAATATGTTGAGAGCTTTCTCATTGTTTCTCCTTGCATTGACAACAATTGAAGTTTTCGGTGCAGAAGGTTGACCTGAGGAAGAAGCTGGTTCTGTTGTAGCCTGGTCACCATTGGTGATTATATCCCATAGAATATGATCAGTAATTGCAATATACTGTCTCATCTTCATGCACCATAGGTCATACTCACCCTTCTTGATGATTGGAATTCGTAGTGCAGTGACAGATGAGGCAGGAGGGTGGTTTTCAGCTTCAGACATCTTTAGTGTTTTGCAAAGATATCGGATGTTCAAAGTTCTTCTTAATCAGAGTTTCCTCACAAGCTCTGATACCACTTGTAGGATCGATGTACTCTAATATGTTGAACCTTTAACTTGTAAAGGATATTACTACCTTGAATAAATCCAAGATAATAACTATGAAACGCTGACACTGAATACTATCAACTATGCGGAATCTAATTGATAATATTAAGAAGAACACACAGCAATAATCAAAAGATTACTTTTATTATCACACCTTGAACCTGCCTAACTTTGCAGATTCCTAAACACTAATAATACTAATCGCTAACACTTTTTCTAAGACTCGTACTTGTTCTCGTACCTAACTATGCCTTCCAAGGGGTCCTTTTATAGACATCAAGGATTAACCCTATTGGGCTTACAACCTGCCATGCTTATCTTCTCCTAGTATAATCCTTCTAAAACTTTAAAACTCTTATAAGCAGTACTTTGATATTGCTAACAGTACCTTTCTATAACTAACAGTATTTTAACATAATGAACAGTACTTTAATATCACTAACAGTACTTTGTTATCACTAACAGTACTTTACAATATTTCCTAACAACCTTGCGCATGCAGAGGTTATGTCGTTACGTACTCAGGTGGTAGCACAGCAGGCAGTGATTACAGAGCTATAGGCAGCAGACCGCATAAGGCAGGCGGTGATTATAAATACGCTGGCGGCAGATCGCAGGAGGCAGAAACATTTTTCTTGGATAGGCAACAAGAATCGATTAAAGAGTTTTTACGCATATTGGAAGTTCATGTTAGTATTGCTGTTTGAAGTATTATGAATGACATGGTGAGCAATAACTACGATTGGTTGATGAAAAGGAAAATATACCATATGGTTCTTCAAGCCGACAAAAGATATATTATAAAGCAAGACACCCCCCCACCTCCCCCACGGGAAGATGGTTTTGCTGTTCATGCTTAAGAAAAGAATTAAAACAGTTGGATTCGTACATGGACAACAAAAGAAAGTACTGTGTTATGGATGTCATGAAGGTTTAGGCATACAGGTTGTTCGTTTATAGATCTGATGTTCGTGATTTTATGATGTCAAAGAAGAAACATGATGCTATACGTGATGAATATAGTTGAGTCATATGGATGTCGAAACCCTAAAACATGGTTAGGGTTATAAGCAGGTCGACAAATGTTGTGCACAAGTTAGGATTTTGGAAACTCACTTGTTAACTACGTGGTTTAATGTTGTTTTGGTACAAGGAAGGAAAGAGATGAGTGGTCATAAGTCAGATTGTATGGAATAAATTTTTCGTGAGTGATTAAAAGAAACGGAAAGGTGCTCAAAGTAATGTTTGAACCATAGTTCTGCTACCTAAGGAATTTGTAAAGTACTGTGTGCTTCGTTGGTGGTAATGTTTTAATATGCCTATTTTAGTTCCGATATTGATTAATACTGATAGTTCAGTTCCGGGGGGGGGGGGGGAGGGTACATAGGACAAAAGAAGATTTTTAGATGGGTTTGGATCTCGGATGGAACTGTTTCTCACAACAGTTTATTATTATTGATTTTATGGCTCGTTTTGGATTTATTGAAGATGGTGGATGGATTACGATAGGACGATATTCGATTATCATTATTTGATATTGTGTTGGACGTTTCTCATATGAGTGTTTTATCATACCTTTTAGCTGGTGGATTAATTGTATGCTGTGCTTAATTGATGTGACGAAGAACTTCTTAGTCAAATTCTAGCAAGGTGGTGTGATTTCTCTTTGGTGCTCAATGGTACATTTGGCTATCACTTAGTTATGTGTCTCATACGAAGATGACGATTTTGTCAAAGAGGTTGCGGTCTACTTATATTTCACAGATTTATTTATAAGTTTGACGTCACGTGGATAGTGCAAGACATAAGACACAAGTTTGGGAGATTCAACTTCTTCATCAAATTCGTTATACTCGGTTTTCTTCATCAGTGATCACTACATAGAGCCTACAGAGTTCGAGATTCAAGAGATGGTAAACATATGGGTTTCAGGGGAAGCTTATTGATTAAATTGTTTGAACCTATCTACATTGCCCACTTGAGGAGGGAGGAAGTGTTTCATTACTACTGCTGATCTTTATTACTACTGCTAGTTTATATTTCTACTGCTCAAAGTCATTTTTCGTATTATGCTTCATGGAAGGTACTTTGAGTTATTGGAAGGATGGATTGGTAGTGTGGTATATGGTTTGTAGCTGTTATGATCCAAGTTGCATTTCTACAGAAGACCCCTATTAGATGATTATAAAAAGGGGAAGAAAATTACAGGTTTATTGATTTGCAGCTTATTATGTGTGGTGGCATGATCATAAGTTAAGGGGAAGCTATCTACAAAGGAAGATTTTGTTTCATTCAGGGAGATGATTTGTAAAACCTAAAAATCTCAACAAGTGTAAAATTACCAAAATACCCCTAATGCAAGAAGGGTAAAGTGCATTAAAGCTTTAATAATATTCTTAAATGTTCTAAGAAAATTATAAAAATGCATCATGTGACTATTATAAAATTTTTGTTAGATTAAATATTTTATATTATAGTTAAGAATAAAAAATATTTTAATAAATTATGTATAATTAGTGATGCCGAATTTAAGTATATTATTTTAATTTTACTTTACAAATAATTAAAAGAAATATGGTTAATTACAATAATAATTATTTGCATGTTTTATAAATCTGATTATATCTCTTTGAGAAGCCCATTAAAGGCTCGGGATTATAATACCCTATTATATTTATCTATGCATTTTTATATTGTTAAATCCAAAAACAAAAATCCCGAAACCCTAATAAAATCAAAAGAGGCGGCTCAAAATTTTTCCAAGGCAAGGACGATTTTTCTAGGGTGTTTTGAAGGTCAAGGATTGTGGGAAAAATAGTGGGAAGATTGTTTAAAGCTTGGTTCGATTTTGGTTATTGTTTTGGGTTCGAATTAAGCAACCGGGTTCTATAATTCATAAAATCACCAAGGATCATCAAAGGTATTTTTGTACTTCATTTATCATCTTTCTAATCCATAAAATACATAAGAAAAATATTCATGCATGTTATTTTGGTCGAAATAATTAAATCATGTTCGAAACCCTAATTTTAGTTAATTATGAAATCGGCTTAAAAACTATTTGTACATTTGATTTTATATTTTTATAGGGTTTTTTATATCATATATAACTCAGATAAATTGTTGGAAAAATTTAAGAAAGATTCGAAATAATTGTTTAGGATTTTCCTTTGTTTGCCGATTTTCGAATAAAGAAGAAAAGGAAAGAAAAGTGATAAAATGAATTAGGGTTAGGGTTTTAATAATTTTTCCAGGTGCATTTAATGCTAATGATTGGGTAATAATTGTGTTTGTGATTGGGAAAAATAAATTAGGGTTTTGTTGATTTTATTAGTTAGCCGAATTGGATTTAAAAGTATAAGGACTTGTTTTGTAATTTCTGAAACTATGGGGTCTGTTTTAGACATGTTATTATATTTAATATATTCTGTATAAAATAAGTTGGGGGGTATAAAATGTCATTTTGATATTATTTTGGATTAAAATGGTTAATTACATATAATAAGTAATTAGAAATTAATTAATTAAAATAGAGGGACTGAAATTGTAAATTCTGAAAAGTATAAGGTTTGGTTAGTATTTAATGTATAAAGTATGATTTTGTCATATTTGAATCTATAAGGGCTTGTTTTGTAATTATGGATAATTAAAGATAATGTTTAATTAATTAATAAACCAAAAGGACTAATTATGTAAATTGTATAAATTAAGGGTTTGACTTGTAAATACAGGAAATGGAAGGTATAATCTGAATAAAATGTGAAACTTTGATATTTACCCTTTTAACCTTGAAAATTGTTGATTTTGCATATTAAACCCTAAAATATGGAAAGTTGTCATATTTAACCCTAAACTTGTAAGGTTGATACTTAGTCCCTAAAGCTATTTCAAAATACTTAATGAATCTCAATTGATGATATTACTAATTTTGGAGTTTAATATTTTGGAAAACTTTCTAAATGAAAATTTACTAAAAATGGAAAGTTACTAAAATGGAAAGTTACTAAAAATGGAAAGTTACTAAAAATAGAAAGTATAACTTAAATGAATGGTTTGTAATTTGAATTCATTCTTTTCTTTAGGTACGGTCAACGAGGGAGTTGATTTTGATTCCTGTGGTGTTTTCTTGGGTTAATGCTTTGCTTCGAAATAAGGTACGGATATATTAATAACCACACCTCTCACCATTATTTTGATTTATGCGTTGCTTCATTCGCTTCCGTTATTGGTACACGATATTCTTGACCTTATCGTTAAGGTTTCTTCATGGACATATTCCTCTCTATTTTGATTACTTATGTGATTTGCTACATTTGCTCTGAGCCTTTTCATATTGGCTCTCTATATTTTGATCTAGTTGTTATGTTCTGTGTGAACCTGTATGCTACTATGATATTTGAACCTTTGACATTGATCCCATTTGCTATGATCCCTTTGAAAATGAACTTTGATATGACTTTGATTGAACCCTTCAGTTTGAGAACCGTGCCACTATTTGTTTCCTAGCCATGAGGTTCCATGGTAGTTGTCCATTTGAAATGCCAAAAAATACCTTTGGCATGACTCATGTGTGACGGGAGTGATTTCTCACGCCCGTCCCCCATTTGATATTATATGTTCATATGAAGATTATTTATTGTTTAAGGGGCGTAGGATGCTATCCTAGATTTGTTTTTGTATTCGATGGATTATGACATTATTGATTTATGGATATTGGTGACTGTTGTTTGGGTGCATTCAACGTCTCTTTCACAACATATTGGAGCTCGCGACTCCATGGTTAACTTGATATGATTAGTTTGGGATTGGTTATTTGGAACGTAATTTGTTTCTGATTTCATCTTACCTTACACTCATGAATTGACTTCTGGGAAACAAACTTTATTTACCTTATGTTTGTATATTTGTATCCCTTTGATCATGTCTTGTGATATCCTTTGTACCTTGTATCGTATCCTTTGATTTCTGTTATCTTTTGCTTTTGATTATATATATCTGTTCACTGGGCTTTGTAAGCTCAACCGCACTTTCTTTTCCTACGGCAGGTATCTAAGCTAGGAGCTGGGGTTGCTTTCAGGCTATGAGTGCTGAGTGTGGACTTACCTTAGAGATCTTAGTTTTGATATATGAATTGTTTCTTTTCAAGACATTTGCTATTTCGTTTGAATATGTCTGTCCTTTGAGAACTTATGTACCTTAAGTCGTGTTGACTTATTTTCCTTGGTTATTTATTTAAGACTTCCGCTGTTTATGCTTGTGTTATGATTATGAATGCTTTTGATGTCACACCATATTTGTAATACTTCTACCCTTTCGGGTCGGGGCGTTACACTACAGGTGCCGCTCCTGGAATTAGATCAATTTGGAATTCTACTTGCGAACAAGAGGAAGGCCAGGTAGATCTTCAAGAAAGACTTCTGTGAATTCTCTGACTACTGGGATATCTTCTAGTCGTTTCTCCTCCGACTTCTTCTCCATTACTTGGATTACAAAAACTTGACAACCTCGGGATATATTTCTTTCGGTTTTTATACAGGATATATGATTTAGTCGGGTTTTACTTTGGTCACCTCGAATGATCAAAGTTTCACCTTTGATTGGGATGTGGACGACTTTCTCGTCATAGATAATTCTAGCATGATACTTGGATAACCAATCCATACCAATGACGACGTCGAAACTACCGAGTTTGATCGGCATAAGATTAATTTTAAAAGGTTAGTTTAACAAAGTTAGGGTGCAACCCTGGATAATGGTGTTTGTGCTTATTAGGTTTCTGTCAGCCATTTCGATATCGTAAAAGGTATCTATTGTAATGGGTAGGATATTTAGCATAGAGGCAAGAGATATGGATATGAAGCTTTTATCGGCTCTAGAATCAAATAATACTCTAGCTAGATGTTGGTTTAGAAGAAACATACCCGTGACTACGTTCGGGTCTTGATGAGCATTCCTATCCCTCAGCATGTAGGCTCTTCCCTGAGCATTATTGTTGGTGGTCTTTCGGCACTGATTTGCATAATGCCCTTTCTCTCCACAGGCATGACAAGTAACTGTCACTGGTAGCCGATTACTTCCAGTGGTTGGCCCTTTGTTTCTGTAGTTCTTGGTCAGATGGCCCACCTTGTTTCAAGTATTACACTTAACAGTGCAAGGTCCTATGTGATGCAGAGTGCATTTCTTACACAAGGGACGGTTTCCAGTATACCCATTGTTTTTAGTTGGGGTGGCAGCATAAGCCCTGAAGGTTTCCTGTCTTCTGTTCTGTTGTGGTTGGTGATTATTGTAGCGGTTGTTGGTGTTGGTGTTACGGTAGTTGTTGTTGTTGAAAGTTCTTCTGTCGTCAAACTTTCGTTTGTGATCACTTGATACTTGCACCGGAGTGTGCTTTGTTACCTGATCCATTAGCCTCTGGGCTATGTTAATGGCTTCCTCTAGAGTTTGAGGTTTAGAGGCGGTAACATTCCCTTCAATACTTCGAGGCAATCCCCCGATGAAAACTTCCATCATTTTCTCAGAATCTGGCACCATAGTGGGACATAAGGTTGCCAATTCCTGGAATCTTCTCACATATGTCTTGAGATCATTCCCCTTCACAGTCAGATGGTAAAATTCATCTTCCATCTTCTAGACTTCAGTTCGGGGACAATACTTCTTTATCAAAAGCTTCTTGAATTCAACCCATATAATCTTGTAAGCTTCTTCTATCCTAATAGGTTGGGCAAAAGAATTCCACCAGGATAGAGCTTCTTTAGTTAAAGTACCAGTAGCAAACTTTACCTTGCAGTCTTTGGTACAGTTGCTACGGGAAAACACTGGTTCAGCTCGCTCAAACCAGCGGATAAGTCCAACAGCTCCTTCCGTACCTTTGAAGTTGATAGGTTAGCAGCTCATGAACTCTTTGTTGCTACATTTTCTTGCTACAGAAGCTTCTCTTGGTCTGGTGGTATTATTTCTCTTCATACCCCCGTGGTGGTCATTATTGCGAGAGCGATCTCTGTGCCTAGTCCTTTGGGAGGAGTAGGTATTGTCATAAGACTCTTAAACACCGCGGAGGTGGCTTCTGATTCTGGAGCGGCTCCTGTCCGAAGAACGATCTCTACTGTCTGAGGAATTTTTCCCGCGCGAATGATCCCTAGGGGTTGTATTGCTTGGTCCGGACTTGGTCGTGCTAGGGGAGTAGGTGTTGCTGAGTCGTTCGAAAGCACTTCTTTTGCGGTGACTTAGACAGTTGAACACACTCCTGTCCTCGTCTTTTCTCCTAGCATCCGTGTTTGATTTTTTCCTCCCGTGGCAGTACCTCGCGAGCGAGTTTCTGTCACCAGAGCTGAGGGAGTCACTCCTTATTCTTCGAGCCCTCTTGGGGGTATCTCCAAAGTCTAGCCTGGATTGCAGACCTTTTCTATTATCCTGGCGTGCCTTTTCCATGATGATCGGCAAGATGTCATCATAGGGCTTTTAACAGAACTCTTGGATACTGGCCTGGGGCGCAGTGTCCGTTTCTCTGGGTGTTTTTTCTCTGCCATCAGTGTTCCTGACAGTGGTGATCACCGGAGTGGAGTTGGCCATTGCACTTATTTTTTCTGGTAGTTCCTAGTGTTGGGTCCCACGGATGGCGCCAACTTGTTGATGCAAAAGTTGGGTCTGTTTGTATTTAGCCCGAATAAGCTGTTTTCCGGGTACAAAACACCTTCTTCTTGCACCAAGTGAATTTATTGAGAACCCTGTACAAGGAAGTAAAACACCGTTAACCTTATCGTGGGAGCGGATCCCACGATTAGACTCCGGCGTGAGAGTAAGTATCGGTTGTTTTGGGGGATAATTGAGAGTATTAGGGTTTTTTCATCATCCCTGAAACAATGAATGTTATCCTCCTTTTATAGGCCTCAGGCCCCATAGGGTTTCCTTGTCTTTCGGCCCAAGATAAGGCCGATATAACCGGGATCCGACCTTATCCTTAGCATATTTAAATAAGGAGAGTATATCCCTTAATTGACTGGGCTATCTATCCCTAAAATAGCGCCTAAGTACACCACATGCAGGAGCATAATGCCATATACTTTGCTATCTCCGGTCGCGGCCTGGACGAGTGTCCGTGGCCGTGACCCATAACCCGCGGCCCAAGTAGCGATAACAATAATTAGCCAAAAATAGTATCTATGGGTCGGGTCGGACCATACTATACGTCATCAGTACTCAAAGCCTATCATAAACACTCAAAGCATATCTTACAAGCAACACTTATACCACTTTTAACCTAACGTACCTAAAAATCAAAGTTTCCAATTAAACAAGATTAAAGGAAGCATATCAGAGTTAAAATAGCATAAAGAGGCTCATTAGAAGTATCTAAACACAACCCCATAACTAATCACACAAGATATACATGTTTTGCTTTATTCGAATCACAAAAATCAATAAATCTCTCAAATGGTTAAGATACATTCAAAACTGTTTCACATACATCTAAAACGCACCCTAATGAGTAAAACCCCTTAACTAATTTAACAAAAATCTCAACTTTTAAATTATGAACCCTAAATTGTTTTTAATTGATTAAGAGTGATAAAAGGAGTTTTAAGCTAATTCGTTTTACCTAGATGATGAGGAACGAGTTATGAACGAGTAGGTGTGAATCTTTTGTCTTAAAATCACTTTTGAAATTTTGAATATGAATGGAGTGAAATGTGTTAGAGAGAAATGTGTTAGAGAGAAATGTATGTTTGTGAATAAGATTCTATAAGGAGTGAAATGTGATTTCAAATTAGGTATAACCAGTTGAAGTTTCAAAAATGGCAAGAATGGTCCTTGTAGTATATTGTACCATTTATTTTCCATTTAAACTTAGTTTTATGTGTACCTAGGTTATAGAAATGACATTTTTAGTCCTTTAATGTTATAACAAGAGTTTTAAGTCATATATTTCGCCATTTACACCCTAAAAGATTAAATCCAATAACATTTTAAGACCAATCGAGTTACGAATACATTAACTCCCCTTTAATTGATAATCTGTTATTGAAAAACTTTTTACCATTTTATTCCGCGATGACATTTTAAAAGATCCTTTTTTAAAGAATTTGACTATTTATCCCCCTCGAATAATGTCTCGTTTTCTATTTAAAGAGTTGTAGACATTGTTTGAGTGATAGAAACTTCTTTTAAAAATCTTTTCAAATGAGAAACTGATATGTTTAATTATTGTTCTTAAAGCAACACCAATAAAAACAAGATTTCTCTCGTTTACATAAATAAATACACTGACACGTACACTAATTTGATATAGAAAGCACGGGTTGTGTTGCAAAGTAAACACAAGCCTTTGAATGAATATGAAGTAATTTATTCCTGAGAAAAAATCATTTCCCGTTGTGAGGCCAAGTTCTCTTTTTGAAATACTTTCCTTTAAGATGATGACCGGGTTGCTATCTGAAATAATAGCAAGCCAGGTTCTCTTTTTGAAATACTTGCCTTTTTGGGTTTTCTGATTTTCTTATATACATATAATACACATGATATTTCATGAGTTACCACCATTACTCGTCTTCCTCCTCTGTCAAACGTTTTAACGTTTCTGAAGACATACTTATAACACCCCCATTTTTGAAATATAGCAGCAGAAGCTAATATGGGGTATTATTTCATAGTACAAAAGTCATAATCATAGAAAACGACTCAAAAGAGACGTTTTTAAAAGATAAGTTATCATTCATTATTTCATCAGAGTTTTTACAAATAGAGGTCCCAAAATCTACATGAAAACATAAAGTTTGAATGATAACAGTTTAGCCATCTTCAAGTTCGTGCCACTCCGTGCCATGAGATGCTTAATTACCTAAGATAAACATGTTAAAAAGATCAACACAATGGTTGAGTGAAATTCATAGGTTTATGTTAAATAGTTTGAATACAAGTCATCATAAACAGTGGTTTACGTTGTAATACACCTATAAGTGTAATAATTGCAATGAGTACAATTATTATAGAAAACAGTATTATTTCGCTAAGCTCATGACACCGAGACCTTGAGATAATCAATAATCACAAGTAGTTGCCCCAACGGGTGCCTTTGCCAAACAACCGCATAGCGATTCAAATGAAGTGCGTTTGGTTACCAGAAAGTATAGGTACACCAACGAGGGAGTTCAGTCCCAAATGGATCTATTCACAACATTCGTGCTTACTCCGAAAAGTAATTCACGGTTCATGATAGTGGGGTCTTAATGGCAAAAGTAAGGACTTAGGCAATAATATATCAGGATAGCATACAGTTGGAAAAACACTTGCATTCA
>BQNB010189717.1:0-11846 GCA_026074375.1 Tanacetum coccineum | reverse complement strand
TGGTATTTGGTTGTAAGAATGATATAATTTTTGGGTATTGGGTATAATTGTGGGTATTTGGTTAGATGTAGATAGGTAGAATGGTTTACTTGTATGCAAAAAGGTTTCCAAAATGTGAAACGTAAACAGGCTCATGAACGTAATATAATCTTGTACTAGTTCCAGACTAAGGTCCATTGTAATCCTGAGGCCGGCCCAAGACATTAAACCACGACCCAACAAGCCTTACAAGGCCGGCCCATTAAGTGGTATAAATACCCCTCTCTAAGTGTGGAGAGGGTGTTGGTCTCATTTGTTTTTCATATACTTGTAATCAACCATCTCATCTTTTTCTTCTCTCTACTTTCTCTCTTTAACCTCTCTCTACATTTCTTCATTTTTTTCTTATCTATTTTTGTTGGTATTAAAAGTCTTCTTGATGCTGTTTGAATTACTACCGCTCATGTTTGTGTTAATGCTGCTCAGCTGGATTTAGTGCTGCTCATGAACTTTAAAAAAATATGCTAAGTGTTTACTACTGCTAGTACAAAGTTACTACTGCTAGTGAATATTAGTACTGCTCAAGGTTAAGACTGCTCAGAGATAAGTTAATGCTGCTGAGGTTAATAAGTTAGTATTGTTTGTTGTTAGTACTACTTATATGATATGTATTAAGTTATTTGTTTATAGAAAAGTTTATGGATATCTTAGGAAAGTATTGTAAGCCGACTAGGACTCTTTGGTGTATAAAAGGAGGTATTAGGGCATAGAGTTTCATATATAATTAGACGTATAATTCATAGCTTCAATGTCTTTGTTACCCTAATACTTTAATAGTATTCGTATTATTATCATTAATAATATTGGAGCTTATTTTTTGAATTGTATGTTCATTGAATTACTGTTTCATTAATAATTCTTCTTAATATTAAAGATTAGTTTCCGCATAATCTTTAATACATTCAAACACAATTTCTACTATAGTTGTGTTAGATTTATCTAACATAACTAAACCTTAAACAAGCTTAAGGAATTCGATCTATTGAAGTGGGATCAATAAGTGGTATCAGAGCTTGTTGAGAAGCTGTGAATAAGAAGAACCTGTTCTTGCTAAAAGATATTGATCAAGATTCTGCACACATGGTGGCTGCATCCAAAGTTCCCATGCTCAAACCTGGTGAGTATGAGATATGGAGGATGAGGATTGAATAATATATCCAGAAGATAGACTATGCACTAAGGGAAATCAAGAGAATGGTGCAACCTTGCCAAAATCAAAAATTATAGAAGGAGTTATGATAGAGACGCCTATTACAACTGCTGAAGAAAAGGATTAGAGAAGATTATAGGTGAAAGATAGAAGTACTTTAATGATGGGCATTCCCAATGAACATCAGTTAAAGTTTAACTCTATAAAGGATGCTAAGAAGTTGCTAGAAGGTGTTGAAAAGAGATTTGGTGGGAATGCAGCTACAAGAAAGACTCAAAGGAATCTCTTAAAGCAACAATATGAAAACTTTACTGCTCCAAGCTCAGAGATGCTTGATCAAACTTTTGATAGGCTTCAAAAGCTTATGAGTCAGTTAGAGCTTTTGGATGAAAAGCTTTCACAAGAAGATGTTAATCAAAAGTTATTAAGAAGTCTGTCACCTGAGTGGAACATACATGCTATTGTATGGAGGAATAAAGCTGATTTAGATACAATGAGCATGAATGATCTCTACAACAACCTTAAGGTGTATGAACAGGGTTAAAGGGATGTCTAGCTCAAGTTCAAGCACACAAAACATGGCTTTTGTGTCCTCTTCAAATAACAACACTAGCAGCACTAATGAAGCAGTTAATACTGCTCATGGAGTTTCTACTGCTAGCACTCAAGTTAATGCTGCTAACTCTACAAATATTGATAACTTGAGTGATGTTGTTATTTGTGCATTCTTTGCTAGTCAACCAAATAGTCCTCAACTTGTACATGAGGACTTGCAACAAATCCATCCAGATGACATGGAAGAGATGGATTTGAGATGGCAAATGGCCATGTTGACTATGAGGGCAAGAAGGTTTTTGAAGAATACAGGAAGGAAGCTTACTGTTAATGGCAATGAGACTATTGGTTTTGATAAGTCCAAAGTGGAGTGCTACAACTGCCACAAGAGGGGACATTTTGCTAGGGAGTGCAGAGCTCCAAGAAATCAAGACAACAAGAACAAGGAAAGCTCAAGAAGGAGTGTGCCTGTGGAAACATCTACTTCCACAGCTTTGGTGTCATGTGATGGTCTTGGTGGATATGACTGGAGTGATCAGGCAGAGGAAGGGCCTAATTATGCACTCATGGCTTTCTCATCTTCAAGTCCTGACTCAGAGGTATCCAATGATTCTATTTGTTCAAAATCTTGTTTGGAAACTGTTGAACTTCTTAAATCTCAAAATGATCAACTATTAAAAGATTTAAAGAAATCTGAGTTAATGGTTCTAGGTTATAAGACAGGTTTAGAGTCAGTGGAAGAAAAACTTGAAGTTTATAAAGCAAATGAGTCTATTTATTTACAAGATATTAAGGGCTTAAAATTTGAAATTCATATAGGAGAAATAACTATTAGAGAGCTTAGGAAGAAGCTTGAAATAGTTCAAAAAGAAAAAGATGGCATTCAACTTAATGTAGATAAATTTGAACATGCATCTAAAAGTTTAAACAAGCTCATAGAGTGTCAGATAGTTGACAATTGCAAGAAAGGTTTAGGCTATGAAAATTATAATGCAGTTCCACCTCCCTACACAGGAAATTTCATGCCTCCAACACCTGACTTGTCTTTTACTGGTTTAGATGAGTTTGTTAATCACTAACAGTTGTTACAACATCAGCAGTACTAACTTTATCACCAGCAGCACTAACCTGAGCATCATCAATAATTAGTTTAGCAGTGTTAATTACTTCAACTACTTCCTCCTTACCAGCACTAACATTCACATCATGAACACTAAACCAGGGTAAGATAATTAATCTGTATCAAATGAATCAATCCTCCCCTGTTTGGATGCATCTTACCTAACTTTCTTCACCCACATACGGATTCTTTAGCACCAACCTTTCTTAATCTTTTCAGCTTATGAGTTCTTGACATCTTTTTCTGTTTAAGCTTCTTGACCCTCCTTTTTAAACTAACAATCTCTTCAGCTTGTGTGGTCTTTATCTTCTCCAAATCAATAACTCTTTGTTGTAAATTGGTACATAGTTCCATTAATTCCTTTAGTTTAAGACTATCCTCACCACTTTAAAGTGTGTTACCTCTTGCGAGCAGTGGATCATAGGATTGTGTAGATACATTCTAATACCTAGTTTGAGCAATTGTATCCCCCATGGTTTCTTGACACCTGGGGCCACCACCTGAACTAGTTCCTGGGGAACTTGGTTCATTAAGTGTTGCCTTAGATTGGGTCTTATCTATGTCACCACTGTCCTGCTCTGCTTCTAAGCTAGAAGCAGTAGTGGCAGCCCTTACCAATCTGTCACCCCTCTCCTTATGGACAGCCTCATCTGCTACAGGTTTAATAGGACCACTAGACTGAGGTATCTCAGTGTCCATGCTTGTTAAGCTACTAGGTGTTTGAGTCTTTTGGGTTGAGTGTTGATGATTGAATAAAAGTGGTGTGGTTGGGATCAATTGGTATTGCTAAACCTTCACCATTTATTGTTGTTTTATCCACATTGTTGGAAATAATGGTGTTACTTTACCAGAAAAACCTTTTCCTACTCTTCTCATATTCCTAAAAATCTTTTTAGTGTGACAAGGTGCAATATAAATTCTTTTATGAGTAGGCATCTTAGCAAATTGTTTGTCCAAAAATATTTGCACAAACCTTGGATAGATTAGAAATTTAATTGAAATATTATCTAAGTTCCTAACCATACTATCAAAAATCAATTTTGAAAAGTTGAAAACCTGGTTTGTAGCCAAGCAGATTATAGCAGATGCCATAGTACTGCTAAACTCATTCCAAGCAGTTGTCTTAGGACTTAGACACTGCAAGATAGTATGAATAAGAAATTTCCATTATGGGGAGAAAAATGGTTTATAAAAAGTTAATTTTTGAGAAATTTTCTCATATCCCATCAATGCAAGTTATTTAAATATAGTAGAATTAGGTAGACAATCAATACCTTCAGCATTTGCTAGTCGAAGAGATCTTCTAACAGATGACAATTGATTCAGTGATGATTATCTTTTTTCCATCCACTAGGGCATGTAACTAAACTTCCCTATTAATAGTTTTGGCCTTGACAGTAGACCAGAACTGTTCAATGCACGAAATATATATAGTAGGATTAACGGTTAGTGCATATCTTATAGGTTGTGCATTCAGAAAATCCACAATTTGTTCAAACCCTTTACTTTTTGCGGGTTTAGACAAAAATGCGACCAAATTGTGAGTATCTGCAAACTTTAGATTCGACATTTGTGTTGGGTTTGGATGATGAATGATAAAATTGAGTTAGGGTTTGTGATTATAGAGTTTTCGAAAGTACGAAATCGATCAAATGATTGATTGAAACCCTTAATCGAAGTATTTATAAAAACACCCTCAACAGCATTAACTTAGAACCAGCAGTAGTAAGTTTTATGCATTGCAGCATTAACTTAGAACCAGCAGTAGTAAGTTATGCCTAGCAGCATTAACTTTGAGTCACCAGTATTAACTCCAATTCCATTCCAAAAAGCTTTTCCATCATCAATATAACACTTTTCTTTGCTTTTCCTGCAAAATGTTAGTCCAAAAACCAAGAAAACACAAGCCATAGCAATTTTCACAATTATCACAGTATTAATTATACCTAACAGTATTAAGTATAACTAACAGTAGTAACTCAACAGTATTAAGTATAACCAGCAGTACTAATTATACTTACCAGTAAAAATGTTTAATGACATGAATAACAGTACTAATTCATACAAAACATAAAGAGATAAAAGACTTTAAAGATTCATCATTCCAATACTAACAATCAAATATTGAAATCTACATACATCAAAAGCTTTTGTAAGCAAATCTGCAACATTCTTGTCAGTATAGATTTTGACCATTTGAATCAATTTCTTTTCATTGCAATCTCTAATAAAATGATGTCTGATCTCTATATGCTTTGTTTTTGAATGAAAAACAGGATTTTTAATTATGCAAATAGTACTGTTATTATCAATAAAGATCTTGGTATGCATAAAATTGTACCCATAATCAAGTAGTTACTTCTAAATCTAAAGCACTTGTCCACGGCAACTAGAAGTAGCCACATACTCAGCTTCTATTATGGAATTTGCAACCACTGTCTGTTTCTTGCACTGCCATGATATTAATCTACATCCAAGGAATTGACAACCTCTTGTTGTAGACTTCCTATCTATGCTTGCTCCAGAATAATCACTATCAGTGTATGCTACCAAATCAAAAGGAGAATCTTTTGGATACTAAAGGCCCAAATTGGTTGACCTTTTAAGTACCTAAAAATCCTTTTCACAGCATAAAGATGTGAAACTTTTAGATTGACTTGGTATCTAGCACAGGCACACATTGTAAACATGATATCAGGTCTTGAAGATGTAAGATACATCAATGAACCAATCATTAACCTATACATATGAACATCCACCTCTTCACCATCTTCATCCTTGAGCAGAGGCTTTTAAGTTTCCATTGGTGTGCTTGCAGTCTTGACTTTTGTAAACCCAAATTTCTTTAAATTTCATCAGCATATTTATCTTGACTAATAAATATGCCATCCTTCCTCTGCTTCACTTGTAATCCCAAGAAGAATATAAGTTCTCCCATAGAACTTATCTGAAATTTCTCATGCGTTAACTTCTCAAATGCAAGACATAGCTCCTTTTTTCTTGAACCAAATATGATATCATCCACATAAACTTGGACCAGCAAAATATCACCTTTGTACCTTTTGATGAACAAGGTCTTGTCAAATTTTCCTCTTTGAAACTCATTGTCCAAGAGATATGTTGACAAGGTTTCATACCAAGCTCTAAGATCTTAATGTATTCCATACAATGCTTTTTCAACCTTATATACTCTATCAGTAAAGTCTGGATCTTCAAATCCTGGTGGTTGACATACATACACCTCTTCTTAAATCTTACCATAGAGAAAAGCACTTTTTACATCCATTTGATACACCACAAAATCTTTAAATGAAGCATAAGCTAAAAATAGCCTAATTGCTTCAATTCTTGTAACGGGGGCAAAGAATTCATCATATTCAATCCTTTCTTCTTGTATGTACCCTTATGTAGCCAATCTTGCTTTATTTCTTATCACAATTCCCCTTTCATCCTTTTTATTCTTGAAAACCCATTTAGAGCCTATAGCCCTTTTTCTAATTGGTAAATCCACTAAAGTCCAAACTTCTTGTAACTTGAATTATAGAAGCTCTTCCTGTATAGCCTCTATCCAGCTTGGATCCTTCAATGCATGAAATACTTTTTGGGTTCTTCCTGTGATAAAAAGCAAGCAAACAAGCAGTTTTGAAGGTCTTTATGGTTTGTTCTTTGTTGAATAGTGCTAACAAACCCATGTTCCTCCAAATTATTTGACATCCTTCTTGTTTGTATAGCTGATTGCAAATCTCCAATCACTTGATCATGAGGATGATCTTTATGAATTCTTGTAGTTGGAATAAGACTGACTTGGATTGTTGTATCCAAATTGTTCATGTCAGCCTCTGCACCATCATCTTCATCATCTCTTAAGGAGTCAAATATGCTAACATCTTCCAAAGCAGGCATGCTTGGATCAAATGAAAGTTCAATGATTGTTTTTTTACCAAAAGCATTAACTTTATTTGTGCTAACAGCATTAACATTGTTAGTGTTGTTAACATTATCTTCCTTCTCTTGAGCATTGCTTTCACTATCTTTTCTTCGATCTTCATCAACCTTCTTTCTATCATCACTTGAAGGTTTGGATTCATCATCTTGAGAACTCTTTAGATCTTGGGAATATGGTGGATCAACAGTCTATAATGGTAGCAAAATGTAATTTTTGACAGGGTCTGTCTCCTTTCTAGCTTGACCTGCATTATCACTTGCTTTTATACCTGCAAAACTATTAGACTGTGTACCTGCAACAATTGGCTCATAATTCATTATTCTTGTTAGTGCATCAATATCAAATAGCAAATCTGGTCCACTACCTATAACATTAAGTGTATTCTCACTAAACCTAATATGCAAGTTTTCTTCCACTATCTTTGTTCTACTATTGAATACTCTAAAGGCTTTACTATTCAAAGAGTATCCAACAAAGAAACCTTCATCAGCCATACCATTAAATTTGCCTAAGTGATCTATGGTATTGAGAATGGTAACAAGACACCCAAATGGTCTTATAAAACTTAAAGTTGGTGTTCTACTATGAAAAAGTTCATATGGGGTCTTGTTATGAGGCTTAACTACTAACACTCTATTTTGCACATAGCAAGCATTATTAACTGCTTCTGCCCAAAAAGTAGTTGGCAACTTAGAATCAGCTAGCATAGTCCTAGCAGCCTCAATTAGTGTCCTATTCCTCCTCTCAGCAACTCCATTTTATTGAGGAGTTCTAGTTACACTAAATTGTCTTAAAATACCCTTCATCTCACAAAACTGATTCATTTCTTTGTTTTTGAATTCAGTCCCATTATCACACCTAATCACCTTAACCTTGTGATCTAATAAATATTCTATCCTAGTTATAAAGGACTTAAAATGCCACTAGTCTCATCCTTAGTAGCTAGAAAGAAAACCTATGTAAACCTACTATAATCATTTGTGACAACCACGCAATACATTTTCTTCATAAGGATTTTTACAAATGTTGGACCAAACAAGTCCATATGCAACAAATGTAAAGGAAGACTGATTGAGTTCTCTGTTTTGGACTTACAAAAGGCTCTGTGCTGCTTTCCCTTTTGACAAGCAACACAAGTTTGATCATTTTCAAAAAGTTTGGAAGGTAAACCTCTTACAAGATTTCCCTTAACCAATTTATTCATGGTTTTGAAATTTAAGTGACCTAGCTTTCTATGCCAAAGTTTAGATTCGTCAGATGTGGCTTTTGCAAAATGGCAAGTTAGACCTCCTTTAGGAACTATGTTCTTTAAATCAACACTATACATATTGTTCTTTCTAGGAACTTTAAGTAAAACTTGACTTTCATCAATTAACTTAAAGTTTGGAGACATTCAGTGTCATTAAAAAGAACAATATTCTTTTTATCACACATTTGTGAGACATTAAAGAGATTAAACTTTAACTCTCTTACAAAATACACATTTTCAAAATCTAGATTACCAGTTTTAATGGTACCTTTTCTTATGATTTTCCCTCCTTTGGGGTTCCCTCCAAAAGCAACATATCCTCCATATATCTCTTCATAGTCTGTAAGATAGGACATATTCCCTGTCATGTGCCTTGAGCATCCACTATCAATCACTCCTTGATCCTGTAAATCCATTTATGGATTGCCCTGCACATTAGATAAGAAAATCTGTTTCTTTTGGGGACCCAAGCCATCACTGACTTGGATCTGCCTTTTGCATCAACATAATCAAACTTCTTTAGGGTGATTGATGCACTATTGTGTTTAGAAACATGGTCTAAAACTTTAGTCTTTGGTTTCTAAACCCAACAAGCTGAGGCCTTAACAACATTAAAATTATTTCCCTTAACAGCATTAACTACTGCTTTTGGCCTAGCAGTATTAAATTTTTTATCCCTAGCAGTATTAACCCTTTGATTAATATTATTGTTTTTAAATGTTGTGTTCTTATGAATGGGCCTCTTAACAGTTAAATGTGCTGTTTTAGAAAGGTATGACATTGTTCTAGCAGCATTTACTGTTGTTTTTTAGTAAGCAGTATTAACTTGTCTAGCAGTATTAACTGATACTAAACCAGACTTTATTAGTATTGCTCTTGGAACCATGTTCTTTTTAGCACAGGGGTGAGTCTTTTTAGCAAAGTTTTGATGATTCACCCTTTGAGCATTGTTCCAAACAGGTTTTACCATCCTTTGATTTTGAAACTATTTTTGATGGTAATTGCAATCAACGTGCAAATGATCAAAGCTTCCACACACATAACAGGCCTTTATAGTCAAGTCAAAGTCCAAACCGATGAGTACGGTTATCTTCTAATCTCATTCATGATTCAACATGACTTTATCACTCTCTCACTTGGACAATTCGGTCAAATTCTCTGAATTCCATATAATGGTCAAGCCATTTTTTCAAACGAATGGGATCTCGCATCTCTTCAATTCTTCCAAGAGACCGAGGGACCGTATCATACCAATCTTCCTACTCCCGACAATATTCATTGATTTCTTTAATTGGAACGTGTCGAGCCTAATCGTACCATCAAAAGCAAAAATGTCATTCTCACACCCAATCAAATTCTAACCAAAGAATTAAGACAAGACATGAAGCGTTAGGGAAGACTTATTCGTGAGAATGCGATTCAGGATAGGAGGCTAATGAGGACCATCTCCGACTAGTCTCGCTTACATGTTGTATTGTATTGTTGCTGAAGAACAATATAATCTTGCTTATTTCTTTGTCAAACGAATTGAATGTGCTCGGGCTACACCAAATGCCAATATTCCTTATGGCATGTTCTTGACTCGGATTTTTCGACACGACATGGAACATTATCCTCATCTTGACAATGGCATTTACAATGTCGTCGATAGGGTCATGCGTCCACTTGCCTTGAAACAAACTCAAAAACCCCGAAGTAATCGTGGAATGCCTAAAGCCCATACTCTGTCTCATCATCATCCACCCATCATTATGGATCTTCATCTCGTCATGGAGATGAGGATGAAGATGATGATGCTTCTCGTGCTAGTACCCCATCTCCTACCACTTATCTTAACTCCCTTCCACCACTCAATTACCAAAAATACGTCATTCCCACTTCTTCTCAACAAGACGATGATCTTCTCTTCGAGCGACAAACCGCTTTGCTCAATCAAACACAAAAAATACATGAGGAAGTTAGAGGAGGTTTCAAGTTTGGAAAAGCACTAAAAGGTGTCTTTAGCAAGAAGAAGAAATGATGATGGTTGCCTAATATGTATATTTTGTTTGTTTTTGACTTGGTGATGTGATCTTAGTTCCTATTTTATGTTTACTTATTTATGTGATGATAACCCTATTTAGTCGGATGAACTTGGTCTTGCTTAGTTTATTTAGGACCTCAAATTATTATGCATTAATTAGAATATAATCATGCATCTTTATTCCATGAATTTTTGTTTCGTGTTTCATGCATATACATATATTTGTTTCATGCACATATATAATCAAACTCATAGGACTTGCCGGAAAAATTTTCCACCAAACAAACTTTTCTCACAAAACTTTAGCAAAAATGAAATTTTGGGTCGTCTGAAAAGTATCAAATGGGCGGGCCCCTTAGCTTATAAGGGCGGCCCCCTTATCAATAACGGGGCCAACACCATAGATAAGGGGGCCGACCTACCTGATCACGGGTTTTACTGTTTCTTTCTACTTTTTGACTCTCTTTTACTTAGCCTCAGCTATCCTTACCAAAAAAACGAACATCTTTTGGAAATGCTTAAACTAGCTCTAATTCATACCACTTCTAAACCATCCTTTTCTAATAAATTTCCTCCAATTTTTACTACCAATTCATCATCTTCTTCATTCATCATCAACCACCATTACCTCCATGGCATCCACTAAGGCTTCCACCTCCAAACCTTCCAAAAGACCAAAAATCAACATAATTCCACCAAAACAATTATTCATTGACATCACTAATGAGGACACCAAAACTCCTTCTCCAAATTATCAAGTCTTATCACCAAGTGCCCCAAATGCACCCTAAAAAACTCCATCCACCGTAGCCACTTCTTCATCCTCCATTGATTCCAAACTAAAATCAACAACCTCCTCCACATTACCATCAACCAATGGCTACTTGACCTCAACAATCTCTCCTCCTCCAAGAGTACCTCCACCACCTCTAACTTAAGAAAGTGGATCCATGGACATCACTCTTACTCTTTCACCAATCACTTCACTTGACATTCAATTCAATACTTCATCACCTCCATCACCTCTATTTGGTCATCCCATTCTGTAGAACCTTCTTGAAGCACATGGAGATTCATGCTTATGTTGTATTCACAACCGCACTCTCATCTTTGGATTGAGAGATGAACTCTAATACATGTTTTCTCACATTGAACACATGCTCTCACAACCACTACCACCAAATTCGCCACCACCACCATCACTTTCTCCAAACTAAACACACTCTATGTTTAGTCACTCATGTTTCAAATAATTTTCAACCAAACCTTTTGCAAGCAAGTCCTATGGAATTCTAAGCTTTTACTTATGTATGATGTATTATTATGCCTTAAGCATAGTATTTTCTTTTAATGCATGCTAGTTGTATGATTGTGTGTTACACACAATTTTTATGTTGAATGAATGAACTTTTATTCTATGTTTTTAAATAAGCAATTGGCAAATTAGTTAGTTATCTCTTATATGCAT
The DNA here is from genome assembly GCA_026074375.1 of Tanacetum coccineum. Classification (NCBI taxonomy): domain Eukaryota; kingdom Viridiplantae; phylum Streptophyta; class Magnoliopsida; order Asterales; family Asteraceae; genus Tanacetum; species Tanacetum coccineum. The sequence goes on along the minus strand of BQNB010189717.1, from coordinate 296 downwards.
ATACAGTTGAGTTTATTTGGTTGATGTTTGTGATGGTTGGCTAAAATTTATTGTCACCATGTTAATTTTTTTTGACGTTGCTATATGTTAGAAACATTGGTTTTGTTCCTCTAACTTATTTTTGTAGCAAAGTTACCATAGCTCGATTCCTTGGTGCCCTCGAACGAGGGGGAGAACACATCAAGAGGGAGCGTTTATTTCGTTGATTTTACGTATATTCATCGACAAAGCCTTTTTGATTATACAAAAAGGGAGAGAAATAGAAATAAAACTCACTAAATACTTGTTTAAAAATA
>BQNB010189716.1:844-11846 GCA_026074375.1 Tanacetum coccineum | reverse complement strand
ATCCCTCTCGACCGGTATCCACCAGAAAACAACTTAGAACCGATGCCTTGTGGTGCTTATATAACTCTGTACTGTCAAAAGTCGAACCAAAGAACTTTAAATCTGCCATAACTGAAGATTGCTGGTTTCAAGTCATGCAAGATGAGATTCACGAATTTGATCGACTTCAAGTATGGGGATTATTACCTCAACCAGACTGTGTAATGATTATAGCTCTCAAGTGGATTTACAAGGTTAAGCTTGATGAGTACGGTGATGTTCTAAAAAATGAGGCAAGGTTGGTGGCCAAAGGATATCAACAAGAGGAGGGAATTGATTTTGAGGAATACTTTGCACCGGCAGCACGAGTCGAGACTATAAGAATCTTCATTATAAATGCTGCCAGTAAAAAAATGACCATCTATCAAATGGATGTCAAGACAGCATTCCTTAATGGCGAGTGTTAGTCAACCAGAGGGTTTCATTGATCCAGATCATCCGACACATGTGTATCGTCTGAAGAAGGCTTTGTATGGTTTAAAGCAGGCTCCTCAGGCGTGGTATGACACCTTGTCACGGTTTCTTTTGGGCAACAAGTTTTCCAAGGGTACAGTTGACCCGACATTATTCACTCGGAAAACAGGCAAACATATTCTTCTTGTTCAAATATATGTAGATGATATCATATTTGCCTCGATCGACCTTAAAGCATGTGACATATTTTTCAAAGATATGCGCTCCAAGTTTCAGATGTCAATGATAGGACAAATGTCGTTTTTCTTAGGATTACAAGTTTCTCAAAGTCCCAGAGGCATCTTCATTAATCAATCTAAATATGCTTAAGAAATTTTAATAAAATATGGAATGGATATGTCTGACCCTGTAGATACACCCATGGTGGATCTATTAAAACTAGATAAGGACGCCTTAGGGATTCCGGTTGACCAGACTCGATATCGGGGTATGATCGACTCCCTAATGTACATCACTACCAGTCGACCCGACCTTGTTTTCGTCGTATGCATGTGTGCCAGGTATCAAGCTAAGCCTACCAAAAAGCACCTTGAGGCAACAAAATGGGTCTTTTGGTACCTTCGAGGCACCAACAACTAGGGTCTTTGGTATCCGAAGGATACCGCTATGGCACTAACGGCCTATGCAGATGCGGACCATGCAGGTTATCAAGGCACACGAAGAAGTACGTCAGGAAGTGCTCCATTCTTTGGAGATAAATTAGTCAGCTGGTCGTCAAAGAAACAGAAAAGCATTGCGATCTCAACTACATTGGATGAGGTCACAGATTACAGACTACGGTTTTGCCTTCAATAAGATTCCCTTGTATTATGATAACCGCAGTGCTATTGCTCTCTGATGCAACAATGTCTAGCACTTCCGATCCAAGCACATTGACATACGTCATCATTTCATTCGAGATTAGGTTGAGAAAGGCGTGGTTGAATTATACTTCGTGACGACGGATTATCAGCTTGCGGACATATTCACCAAGGCATTACCAAGAGAGCAGTTCGAATTTCTACTCCCGTGTCTTGGTATGAAGTGTATGTCTCTAGAAACCCTTAAACGTCTTCAGGAAGGAGAAGATGAGTAAAGGATGGTCTTCCTATATCCTTTGTATATTTGTATATAATTAAACACAAAAACAAAATACAAAAATATAAAACCTATAAAAACCATAAAAATCAAAAAATAGAACATACCAAAAAAAAAATTTCAAGACATGTCTTCTGTAAATCGATAACATTTACGGACCTAGAAATGTCATTCAATAATGACATGGGTCTTTAAATTAAGTTCGAGCGGAAGTTCAAACTGTTTTTAAAACATGTCTTCATGGCTTGCAGTTATTTTCGACTGCAACCCGTTTTTCAATTTAAGGAAAGCTTGTCGCCAAAAAGACAACTATTCCTCACAACGGGTAATTAATTTTTCCCGGGCACAGATTACTTAATATCCGTGCATCCAAGGATTAATGTACGTTTCAGTGCGTTTTTTCTTCTTTCGGAAGAAAAGTCTTCCTTTTATAACCAAATAATTTTCTTCTTAATTGATTCTTCAAAAATTATTTGTGTTAATCACGGTGGTAAAGTGTTGTTGGAAAGTCATCAATTCAGTTTTTTCAAAATAAAATTTTTAACTCAAACAATGACTACAGCTCTTTCAATAGAAAACGGGTCATTGTTTGAGGGGGAGAGTGATTTCAAGTTTATGGCATCAAACGGGTTTCTAGATCACATCATACAATTAATGGAAAAGGTTTTGTAGTAATACGGGGTTATAATTTGAGGGGGAGTTAATTATTTTAACTCAAAGGGCCAAAATTGTCATTAGTTAAAGAGTTTAGAGACTTATTTGCAATATGCTAATTGTTTTCTAGCTCTATTAAATTACAAGGGCTGAATCTGCCACACTTCAAACCTATCTCACCCTAGAAAACCTTTTAACCGAAAATTAAGTATGCTAGAAACATAAAGGACCAAATATGCCAATCGTCAAACCTATAGTATAAATAGGTGGCGGTTTGACATTTTGGTCAAACATTTATTTCCTGGTCAAATATAAAAACACACACACAATCACACGCAAACCGCCACCTAGAACGAATTTCTTGTTTCTCGATTTCCGTTGGATCATTTGCTAAGGTAGCTCTTAAACTTTGTTCAATACATTTAGATGTTGGTTTAGATGAAAGGAATCATCTCAAAATTCATTCAAATATGCAGAATCTCTATAATACAGTCCTAGGGTTTCGAAAATTTTAAATGTTGTTTAGAATTGTGAATTGATTAGAGGGATAGGTGTGGACTTAGGTGGTAAGTACTCGATCATGAGTGGATTAACAACAATCAATTACATTAGTATGTTTTGAATGATTTTGTATGAATTATTGATCAAAATTGGTATGTGCGTTTTGAATCGTGTTTTTATTGCTGGGATTTAATCATTAAGTTGAGATAATGAGTGTTTGATGCTTATTGGAGATCCTCTTTCAATACATTACATGATTTGATGTTTTTCGCATAAGGTTTGACTTTTACAAGTCAAACAGTGGTTCGAAGTTGTTGTTGTAAGTATAAATGTTTATGTTTGCTAGTACTAAGCTGTTTTTAGGGTAACAAAGAAAGCTTGCATGCTTTTGATAAGTTTCATAAATGTTTAAGGCTTAAAAGGTTGCTCAAAGCACGAATTAGAGGATATGTTAAGACTTTGAATGATTAAAATGAATTGCTTGTAAATTAAAAGGTCTTAGAATACATTGGATTGCATTTGGAATGAAAAGATTGCAAGAAAATTAAACGTATGCTTTGTGTTCTTCGTAAAGGTTTGCCTGTTAGGATTGCCTTTTTGATAGCGATTTGCACTAATAGTCTTGATAGCGATTTGCTTTAAAATGCTTTATAGCGGTTTGCTTTGATATGCCTGATAGCGGTTTGATGATAAATGAATACTTTATTATGAACAGGCAAACCGCTATGAGGTAGCGGTTTAATGAAGATTATTTTTATTATTAAAATAATCCAAACCGCTATTTTGAATTTTTTGTAACTGGTAGCGGTTTGATTAAAATGAATATAATATTCGTAGCTATTTGGTCATAGTGGTTTAATTACAATGAATATAATATTCGCATCTGTTTGGTTGTAGCGGTTTGATTAAAATTAAATATAATATTGGTCATAGCGGTTTGATTAAAATAAATTTTTAATCCGTAGCTCTTTGGTCGTAGCGGTTTGATCATTCCGCTACACAGCGATTTGATCAGTTCCCTACATAGCGGTTTGATCAGTTCCCTTCACAGCGGTTTGATTAACTCTCCTCACAGCGGTTTGGTGTCTAGGGGGTAGCTATTTAGGCCAGAATCTTAAAGTTTTAGCCCATTAGTCCCAATACCCTCTCAAGGCCCAATCCAAAGGCACAATTACCTCGTTAACACCCATCCGGGACTTGTTAACTTGTATGTGTTCATCGGATATCCTTGACCATCGTCAACTTAATCTCACCATAATCAATCTAAGCTTGTCAATGTTCTCATCTAACATCAAAATATATGTCTTGTCTGCCTGTCTTTGTTTATATCCTTGTGCAGACAAAATGGCTGATGAGAATGTTCCCGCTCCTGTTCCCACAAGATTTGATGATCAAATACTTCCATTTGTTGCATGGGTGCCTATTGGAAAGAGCAACCATGTTTTGGATCTTTAAAAGAAGCAAAAGAATCCAATCTTTTAGATCTCTGTGGATATTCTACAAAACACAAACTTCTTCAGGGCATTCACTGCTTCTGCCTCAGTTCCAGCCATCTACATTCAACAATTCTGGAATGCGCTTACAAATGTGGAAAAAGCTGGGACTTACCGATTTCAGTTGGATGAAAACTGGTTCACACTGGATGCAAATCTTCTGAGGGAAGCTTTAGAGATAACCCCCATTGATCAAGCTCACCCGTTTGTGTCATCTCCTTCGGGTGATGCAATTATGGACTTTGTGAATGAGCTGGGTTATCCGGAGGTGATTCACTTTGTGTCAAGTATGGCGGTGAATCACCTGTATCAGCCTTGGTGAGCAATATTGTCTATGATCAACCAATGTCTCACAGGCAAGACTTCTTGGCATGATAGGCCTAGATATCCAGTTCTTTAGATGCTTTGGGGAATTATTACAAGTACTAATGTTGACTATGCTGAACTTATGTGGGAAGAGTTTATACAAGCTATGCAGACTTTTCTTACTGATAAGGCCAATCTGGGCAGTCCCACTAAAAAGGGTAGAAAAGACAAGCCTCACGTTATTCCTTATTGTCAATTCACGAAGCTTGTTATCTGTCACTTGGGAAGAATTCACAATATTCACCAAAGATCAGCATCTTCGTTTCATCTTGCTGAAGAAGACCTCAGACTTGGTAATCTCAAATTTGTTTCCAAAGGCAAGCTCGATGAAGTCTTTGGAATGCCAATTCCCAACGAGTTGATCTCGAACAATATCAGGAATGCACCATACTACAATGCTTATCTGGAAATGGTCGTAAAGCATGATCGAAAAGTTGCAGCCGAAAAGGAAGAAAAGAAGAAATCTGCAAGTACCAAGCAACCCAAGCCAAAGCCAGCTATCGAGAAGTCAAGCAAACCAGCACCTGCACCTAAACCTAAGGTAACTAAGGAAAACCCTTCTAAGGCTTCTACTGCTAAGCCACCCAAGCCGAAGCCTGCCAAAGAAAACTCAACCAAGGCTACCACCTATAAAAAATGGGCAAGGAGCTAAAGTTGACAAAAAGTTGGAACGTGCATTGGAGGTGTGGCGCAATTCAAGGAACTTGTTGTAGAGTCATCCGAACCACTCCTGTAGTAGATGGCAATAGGTAAAGCATTGCTATCACTAAAGAACAAAGTGCCCAATCTATGCTAGGCCCTGCAACACCAAGAGGAGAAGCATCACAGACCAATTCATACTCTAAAGGCGAACTCTAACTACTGATGAGGCATCAACTGGACCCTTTATACAACCACTGGATGACACATCTGCCAATATCATTCGTGACTCTCCGTCTCTGGCAGATGCTGAAACATGTGCTAGATCAGACAAGACAAGCAGTGGAGGTGATACGGAGATAGTGAAAATTACTGAAGAACTAAGAGAAGATGTAGAGAAACAGGAAAACATCAAGGAAAAGACGGTGGAACTTGATCAAGATCAGGCTGGATCAGACCCTGGTGAAACTCTTGAGTCTCGACCTCAACCAGAGTAGGTACACATGGAAGAAGACCATGTTGGACCTAGACCTTGGGTAAATAAGTTGTTGGATCTTGCTGGACCAGACCTAAGTCCACGAAACAACGAATTCATGGCTGATTTGTATCCTAAGGTTCAAGAGAGTTTGAAGTTTACAGCTGATGAACATGTCCTCCTTGAGGATCCACTAAGTTCAACCGGAACTCTGTCGGCAATGAAGAACCTGGAGGATGCATGCTATTGGAGATCAGTTTATTAATGATAAATCCACTGATGATGAGCGGAAATTGTGGAAGCTAGAAGTGGTGTCCATGGTCATGTTCAATCTATCAAGCTTCTTCTCAGTTCTCCCTCTCCAAGGCCAGTAATTAATTCTTCTCACTCCTAACCTGCATTCATCTTTACCACTCAAAATAGCAACAACAACGACAACAACAGTACCCCTCCCACCTCCTCCACAACAACAAAGCATAACCGAATCTGGGTTAGCTGAACGTGTCGCAGCTCTTGAAAAGAAACTCTCGGACTTAAAGCAGGCTCACAAGAATCACAATAAACACACCGGAATCTTGGATTAGGGTCTACGCTTGGAGCTTAGGGATTCTGCCTTATAAGATTAATGAAGCTGTACGTGAAATGTCAAAGAGGTAGTCCAAATAGCTCTACAAGGCTCCCTTCGAGACGCGTTTGAGACTTGCCCGAAGAAGATATGAAAGAAATGCTTCACCAAAGGATGTTCGAGAGTGGTACACGCAAATCACTTCCTGAACATATCGCTCTCTATGTAGCACTGGAGGCATCTATTGCACGGCTCAAAGGGACAAATTCCTTACTGAAATGGATAAGTCACGTAAGCGACGTCGTAACGATCAAGATCCTCTTACTCCTCTACCTGATTTGAATCTCAGTAAGAGGCGACGAAATGATACTGGTGCTTCTAGTTCATCATAGCCTTCAGCTCCTCAGTCATCAGCATGGAAAAAGTTTGACACTCGAGATGCTCCTTCAGGCTCTTGCAAACAACAATCCGGTCCTCATGATGAGCAACCAGTCGAAGACATACCTATCCCACGAGTTCTGCTCAGCTGATATACATTAGATATTCTAAATTCAGAAAGATACTGGGTTCTGCATATCTTCCACTGCAATAGCCTCGCTGTCTATGCGACCAGAACGGTAGAAGTTCTGATTCCAGAGGATGACAGACCAGCCACTCCAGAACCTGCATGGGTCCTGGGCCAATGCTTTAGCTACCACGTATCAAGCTCCGACAGAGAACTTTTTACTTGAAAAGACAGAGGATATGCGAACGTTTATATTGCCAGAAGATGGGAAAGACCAAGCTTACTCAAGCAGATCTTGAAGGTCAAGCTTATGAAGTCGTTAAAGCTTTCTACCCATACGTTGTTCATCTTCAGTTCCAGATAGAAGAGTGTCACAGGATGCTTACAGATCAGATTAACTTGACTAATCCAGAAGGTAATCAAGTCAGGATAGACTCTTAAATAGACCTCTGCCTCTAGTGGTCACAGGTTCGATGTCACTGTTCAAACTCAATTCTTTTTCAATCATGACTTAGATTATTTGCGATATGGCAGCAAGGGCAGCAAACAGGCTTTGTCAATTTCCAAGATGAAAGCTCCTCATTATCATGACTTTGGACTTAAACTACTTGTACCTGAGATTTTGTGGATTGATGAAGTCTGCCTCCTATGACTAGGAGCCTCTTATTGGTATTACTCATTGTGGTTTAATCGTTAGAAATTCTACATTGATCAACACACAGCTGAATCAAGCTGCAAGGTAGTCAGAACTCACATGCGTATACTCAGTGTTGTTAGAATAAAAACCTACTCTCGCTATGGGTACGACTACCTGAAAGAGGGATCCATCCAGCGCAGAGCAGATCATTCAAGAATTACCGATTGCCGAAAAGGACTTCAAAAACTTGTATCCCAGTGACTTTGAAGATCTGAATCTGTTACTTTTCTTTCAGGTCATCCTTAAATCTCTTCCTGGTTCAGGAATTATATTCTTTCTACGCATCGTTAGACTGTGGACACGAAACTTATGATTCAATACAGGCGGGTTGAAGACTTCCAATCGCATTGTGAGATACCAGAAACAGCTAATTCACTAAACTGGATGGGATGCAACCGGTTCGAGTTCTGAGCATGATTATACAATCATTGGATTTGACTCGTGTAGTTGTGTTCCTCTGTTAGTAACAATTGAATGGAAGATCATGGGTTCAAATGAGATTTACAAGTTCAGTGATGGTACGCTGATAAATATTATGGAAGCACTGGATTACAGAGCTAAGGAGTACAAGGTTAATCAGCTCAATCCGTTTATGAACACGCAGTTTTGAACTGATAAGGATGTGGAAAGGAGCAAGGACTGGATGTGCTCGATCTGCGGACATTGCCTTGAACGAAGACTCAAGACCAGACGGATTTTTTAGAATTTGGAAGCTTTGTTGGTGGTCGGGTTCGCGATATTGACTTAAATTTAATGACTTCTTAAAGAACGGAATGAATTCTCTTTCATTCCATTTATAAGGTCAATTTTCATTTTTATTTTATATATATATATATATACATATACTATATTTATATATATATATATATATATTTATATATATCAGCTATATAGTGTATCGGTACACCTTAACAAATCCTAATACAAACTTTTAAAGTTGTGAAATACTTAGTTGTTTTGTTGCCCAGGGTATGAATTTTTCGTTTAAATTAAAATTTTTTAAAACTATAATACCAGACATACTAAAGAATCCATCATTAGATTAGGGGAGCTTTAATATGTTCCCCATTCCGGCCTTGTGATTACAATTAGCACATTTTATCTTCCCATTTTTTTAACATATTCGACTCCATTGGTATTCCAAAATATCAAGGCTATTGACATTTTTATAAGGGAGAAAAATGTGATTAAAAATATGAAACTGGTTAAAAATGTGATTTTGTGGACTCATGTGTATACTCCTGCCTCCTTGTGATAAACAGTTTTGATTAATCGATGCACATGTTGAGGGGGAGCATTTCTAAAAATTCAAAAACAATCGAGGTACTAAATTTTTTGATATTTATATCATAAGTACCTGATTGAGTTTTTCAAATTGGTTTTATGGCAAGGTGGACTGTATCAAAAAGACCGACCATGTATTTAATTTTCTCAAAGATATAAGGTTGGTAAGGTTAGGTATTAGTTCCTATGATCTAGCCAGAACCAGAGGGATCTACCCATGAACAATCCACTAGTTAGTGTAGAAGTCCTTGGGTATGACATAAAAAAGGAGTAAATGTGAGAATAAGGGAATAGTGTCGACTGAGATGGAGCTAGAACTGGAACAAACCCAACAAGGTTCTAGTCATGAAGTCCTAGTAAGCACTGAAGGGGTTGAAGAATGAACAAGTAATGTTATGGATAATGGTGTAATGAAAGAAGCCCACTCATACACTTAGGCAGAAACCGGTCATACATCTTTGTCGAATCCAATGTTGATTGCTGACATTGAAGTGACATCATAGACCCAGTGATGCAATGCACAACCCTCCCTAGCCACTCAGAATCTCTCAAAAGATTTCTGTTCATTCTACACGGATTCTTAACTCGTTGTCTATTGACATTCTCACTCCGAGTTAGTGCATATTGGAAAAGGTGGCAGTCCGCCCAGCCTCCGATCACTACCTATACCAAAAATGCACAATGTAAGTATAGAGCCAGAAATCATCAATCAATCTCATTTATGGACACTATTCCATATTCTTGTTCTCTCACCAATGTGAAAAACAAGGTTTTATCATAAGATTTCTATGCATTATCCTTGTGGTTTTGCCATAACATCCTAGTGACACTTCCTGCTTGAGCCAACATCAAGCAAGCTCATGGTAGGTGACTTGTGAGATCCTTAATGGGTCAAACTTGTGACACTGGATATTGAATCGGTCCAGATTATAAATTAACGATTGATGAATATTGATAAAAGCTTAACACTCTCGATGTGTCACAAAAACACTTTCTCAAGTGACACGTTGATTGATTTTCAAATCAATTTTCCTCTTCAATCGGTAAGATAGTAACTAACTGATTCACTCTTATCGTGTTATCTGCTTTGAGACGTTTCGATTAAGAGAATAGGCAAGTTAGGTGATTCTGATGTTCATACATTAGAAGATCCGACACTTATACTGGAAATCATGTCAAGGAGATTCTTCTTAAGATTGAATCTACCTTATCACAGGTCGGTCCTCATAGGATCTGGAGGTTAATCCAACCAAAATCGGGTGAATGACAAAGCCATATTCGTCCACAAGCTTTATTGCTAACTGTTTTATTACAGGTTCAAGTAAAGATGGAGATGGAGTTACCTCGTTCTAATGGAGTCTATTTCATAACCGCATGCTTATACCAGACTGATACATCTAATGACCTCGTGAAAGCTCAAGTATATGTTTTAAATCTTCCGCAACTCTGATATTAAAGTCCTCTCTAAGTGATCAAGTATTAAAGTTAAAGGAACTTTAAGAACAACGAATAATCAAGCTTTCACCATCAAGAAAGGTATGAGCATGTCGGTCCAGATGTCACAAGCACAAGACGGTGAAAGACCATAAGTAGATGATCAGAGATTAGATTTGGCTGATGATCTCAAAGAAGCTAAAGATCACATATCAAGTACAATCACAAGCCACGAGACAAAGATCACTACCTCAAAGTATAAGATATTACGTGAAGAATCAAAGACTATGAGCTGAACACAAGATCAATTAGAAGATTGTTGAGCTTAAGTTTGTATTTTCTGGGGTGACCTCCCTTAGGGGGAGATTGTTAGATATTAGAAAAAGACTCAGTCACCCCGTGTATTTTACTATTTATTGTAGCTCATAGTTAAGCGTTTAATGTATAACAATCGGTAATGGGTCGGGTATTAAACCCAATGTGTAAGCCCTCTACCAAGGCCTTTAGGGCGGTTTATAACTTACTAAATAAGCCTCTTCCATGCCTTGGAAGAGGTGGTTAGTCATTTCATAATACAAGTTCATTTTCTCTTACTAGAAAGTTTTTCTCTATAACTTTCTCTCTCTAGACTTAACTAATCCATCCATCTTCCATTGTGTTATGATTTCCAATATCCTACATCAACACTCATTACCTGTCATAGCATATAAATTATCATAAGCTTGGTAAAGGATCAAACCTCCACCGCTAGGCGCAATCATTATTCATTACTATCTAAGAGGTCTTTTAAAGGGTTGTG
>BQNB010189715.1:0-11846 GCA_026074375.1 Tanacetum coccineum | reverse complement strand
TGTATCCATAGTGGGGGAAATTGCGACGTGTCAAGAATCCTATGGAGGGCGTACAAGGTATTTAATGCACGTCTATTCTTGGAAACATCCCGCCCATATTTTTGTGAACAGTTCTGCCAACTGTTCACTTACTTTACCAACTTCGTACAAGGTACATGCTTTAACTCAAATAACCTTTTGTCCTGCCATTATGCTTTAATGAGTTTCCCGCCTAAACCTTACCTAGAGAGAAGCTAAAGTCCAGCTTGCTCTTCTCCAAAGGGTAATAGGATCATCAGGGTATAGCCACCCTTGACTCTCCTTAAACCATCAGCGTATTCCTTCTACATACCAGTTGATATCCATCCCAGCTGACGAGTATGTCTTCAAGTAATCTTCGACTTCCTTGACGATGTCTTTGACTTGAATACAACTGAGGTGCTCACTGAGGTTTTGCACTCAATGAGTCCTTCACTGCTCGTTGATGCTTTGCACTCAGTGAGTCTTCATTGCTCGCTGATGCTTTGCACTCAGCGAGTCCTACAATACTTAGCTTGATTTTTATTTAAATCTAGGCAGAGACAATGGGGCTCTAAATTGGCCCAGCAATCTCCTCTTATTTGAATATAAATTAAGCTAGGAGAAAATTATAGTAAGTGAGTACACAACTTCTTCTTACACATAATTTGATAAATGGAAAAGTCAAAATATAACTTCATTCATTACATATATTGGCCTAAGCCATCTAAGTTCCCTTTTACAATTTTTCTAGCTTCAGCTACATCACTCCTAGCTTCTATTGTCAGCTCCATTTTTTTGAACATTTCTTCTGCCTATGGAGTGTCTCCCTGAATTGCGTTCTGGAATTTGCATCGGAGATGTTTGTAATGGCTAAATGGAATTACTTCTTCTTTGTAATACCAAGTCAAAATCTATTATAGAAGATGATCCTGACTCTGGTTACTAATGACTAGCCCTCTAGAAACCCTCAACCTTTAAGGAGAACATTAAGTCCTAATGCATTCCCTCTACAACTTTGTCTTCTTCACAAGACTTCCTTGATATATTTTTTCTTGGAGCTTCTTTTTCTCTTCTTCTCAATAGCATAAAGCCTAGAGGCTGTTAGCTTAAGTGGAGGAGGAATGCCAAATTTTACAGCTTGAGTCTGACCCATTAAAATTTTGCTCTTAGGTTTTTGAGTAAAAGATCATTTGACTTGCTCTTTGACTTGGAAGCCAGACCATATACTTCAACCCATTCACTAAATCCCAACATCTTTAACCTAAAATTATCATATACTATGAGATTTAGTAGATCATTATTTCTTGTGATCCACATAGTGGCTTTCTTGGAAGTATTGTTGATTCTGTAGCTGATCTTTGAGATAGGTAGAGGATCAGCCCTATGAGTGATACAATGGTTGTATTCTTTAAGCATCTTAGCTCTCTTAGCTTTATAAGCTGCTAATTGAGCTGCCTAAGCTTCCAGTTCTTTATTAGATAAAGCTTTTAACCTTTGCTTAGTCTTCTATTGTTCAGCTTTCAGGTCAACTAATCTCTTCATCTCTGTCAATTGAGCTTTAGCATAATCCAATATCATCTTTTTACTAGAGATGCTAAATTGTTGAAGATTTATCATTTCGGGATCTGATCCTCCTTGTTCTGTTAAAGGAATAAGTTCCTTCAGTGGGTTTTCTTCAGTTGTAACACCCTTGCCTTTGTTTTCGTCTCTAGGAGGAGTTGGAGAGAATTCAGATGAAGTTGTTTTGAATAAATTATCAATGAACTGTTTCATAGTCATGTTTTGTGGCAAGATTGAGTTTAGAGGAGTTGGTGATGAGGTGCTTGGGTTTGGTATTAAGAACTTTAGTCTTTTGAAGGAGGTCTTCTCTCCTTGAGACTTTTCATTTGATGGTATGGACTACCAGCAGTTGATGTAATGATGGAAACTTTGTTCAGTGATTGGAGGGAGCTTGTTAAGATTTGTTAATTCTTGAATGAATGCCATTTTCTTGAAATTTGCATCTTCATCGCAATTTGGCTGTTGCTCCCCCTGAGTTGGATCGTGGTATCTTGGATCTGGGTTCGCCTTTTCCCACTTCTCCCCCTCAGTATTAGCTTTGCAAAAAACTGATGCTGAATTAAGAAGGTGAACCATATCCCGAATCATATCAACCAACTCTTTGGTACGAGAGCAGTTCTAATCAATCCTCATCGTGTAATACTTGAGCTTGTCACGAACCTCCTTCATTTCCTTCCTAACCTTCGTTCGAATGGAAGTTCATATCTTTGTTTTTATGCTTTTCTCAGCTCTTTTGCAACAATAACGAACCTTGTACCTCTCTAGTTGTTAAAATCATTGGAATTCTTATATTTCAATAGGGATTGATAGTTTTGTTTATCAGACTCAACAATGATCTGAGGTATAGCGCTCTTCAAACTATCTGAGAGAAGATCTGGCAAAGTTGCTTTGAGTGCCTCAGCTACCAAATCAGGCACGTATTCCTCTAGTTTGTCAACTACTTTCTAAGTTATAGAGGATTCAAGTTGTTGTACTTGTTAGTGAGAGAGCAGAGTTCCTCACGAAGATGACCAAAGGGGTCTGAATTAGCAATTTTATCAGCGGAAACCTTCATAGTTACACTCTTAGTTCTTTCTAATTCATCCAGTTCATCTAGAAGATGATCAGCATAAGCTTCTTAACTTTTGGATAGATTTAGATTTACATTTGTTCCAGTGTCAATATTATCATTTGTAATATATCAGCATACTGTTGTCTCAATGTCTTACTTCAAGCGTGGATACCAGGTCAGAGTCTATTTTTCTAGGTCAGCATCTCTTTGAAACAATACTTAAATCAGTATCCATGTTAACTGGCCCTGAGAATGTGATCTGATCTTCATCATCAGTGTTTGGTAGATGCATCCTTTTAACCACTTTAATCTCAGACTTAGTATCAAAAGGGCTCTCCTCATCATCAACATACATATCTTCAAGCCTAGCATCACCCATTGTTACAATCCCAAATTCGGTTCCCATATCATGATCATCCTCTTCCGCAACATGTTCAGCTTTCTCAACAATAGGTTCATGTACATGCATAAAAGTGTTAGTTGAAAAAGGTGATTTTGTAATGAAGTTGAGGGTCACCATTCGCTGCCCCTAATAGGACTGTATATGAATATCCAGTCCCCTCAAAATTCTAAGACTTTTGGAACTCTTTTCATTGTGAGTTTGTATAGGAAGGATCGCCATTCGCTGCCCGTTCAGAAGATGTGATTTATCAGTCTGCGCAAGGTCTAAGACCTTGGGGACTCTTTGGTGATTGTGAGTTGGAGACCCCTGGAATCTGTGTGAAGTTAAGGTCATACAAGGGTATGACTTTCTTGCAATAGATAGTGATAATGTGACAAAGTCTAGAGCTTTTGGTAAAACAATCAGGGATCATAAACTGTTTGTACTCACTCACTGGTGCAATACATGGAGTGTACATAAAATTTGGAATATTAATTGCTGACTCTGACTCTATATTAGGTCGAGGGTAGCCCTTAACTTCACCACTCTCTCCTAGAGAAGTTTGAGAGTGGCTGCTTGTAGTGCCCTTTATTTAAATGACTATTACCTTTGTAGCATCAGGGATCTGAGGCTGGTTTCCTTGGTCCTTTGCCAACACGAAGGCATCTATACCCTGGGTGGCGTTAGTGGTGGCCTATTTCCGTAGGGGCGTGGATTTTTCTTTCCATCCTCTTACTATTTTATATCAGTGACTTGTAGAGTTGAAGATGATTCCCTCACAACTTTTAAAGTCTTTGGTTTCTATGAAGCTGAGATTCTCTTATCCTTGACTTTGTGTCAGTTGTTACTCTAGACTGAGTGACCGGCTGCACAATGGTCTCAGATAAGGACTTATCAGCGGAGTCAACAGTATTCACTTCCCCAGAGGAAAGGATCAAAGACTTGTACTATTCTTCAGAAATTTTTTGCCAACTTTTTAGCATTGAGAAGTTAAATTGAATTCAGATGGCAATGGTGTTTTGATAGAGCTGGAAGTAATGTGATGGGGTTTTAAAGTCTTGAGATTGTTATCGTTATAGTTGTCTCCCAGCAAATGTTCAAAGATCAGAGATAGATATCTAGTGTAGCAAACATTTGATTTTCTTTCCTTTTTGTCAGGGTTTAATTGGACAAGAAGATTAGAGAACAAAATTTTGCCGATGTTATTATCTAGCCCCCAACACAGACAGTATGCAATAGTTTGTTGGTTAGTATTCAGCTGATCGTGAGATCCATGCATGCCTCCCAAACACTTTACAATATACTACATAAGAACCCTCAATATCGGTGAAAAGTATCTCATTTTCAACAAGGACGAATTGGCGAGGTCAGAGGATGAAATAGAGGTATCATTTGCGTCAATAAGTTCTAGAGTTGCTAAACCGGCCTTCACAGTCTCCTGTGGGGGTAAAGAAACACAATTCTCACTAGGCTTTAAGTCTACGACAGTAGAAAACTCATCAAGATTCAAGGATAGAGGTTTGTCAAATTTAGAGAGTGTAAAGGTGATTGTGTTCGTTATTGAATCTTCCTCAGCTGTATACCAGAATTCCCGAAGGTACTTTGAGTAGTAAGCTGATGGTTGTTTGGTTAAAGCAGCAGAAACACAACTATTTGATAAAAATTGAAGCATCAGATGGAGTAAAGAATTTTTGCATTCTAACAGGGCAATCCCATTGTTGAAATTTATGATACCATCTTCGCATTCAAAATTCACATTTGATGCAGGTGTGAGTTTCTTTGGTTGTTGTTCTGAAGATGATGCTGAAGCCATTGTAGTTTTAAAAGTAAAAAAGCTTTGCTTCGTTTTATGAAAAGGTTTTGTGAGATATGATGAAAATGGTGGATTAGGGTTTTGATTCTGGAAAAGTGAAGTGTGTGAGTGAGGATGTGAAAAGTTTTATACCATAAAAATTTATATTTTGAAAAATAAAAATTGTTTGAGTTCTGAATTAAATGCGAGTGGTAAAACTATCATAAAACGTGGGCCCCCTGCCTCTTCGTGCACTATAAAATCCTCCTTTTTTCGAGAAAGTAGGTAGCCTTTTGAGTAAATCTGAATTAAATATTGAGAACGTTTGTCTTTGAACTTGATAGTTACATTAAAGTTACCTTAAAAAACATTTAATATTTAAGTCAGAGTATCACTTAAAGCCTTTTTCTTATCAGATACCTCTTTTTCAATATTAAGCATACCCAACTCAGCGACCAATCTAGTAAAGCTAGGCTCAGGTAGTGGTTTTGTAAAAATGCCAGCTAGTTGTAAATCAGTGGGTATAAAATGAAGCTTAATATCACCTTTTAAAATGTGGTCCCTGATGAAGTGATACCTGATGTCAATATGTTTTGTCCTAGAGTGCAATACTGGATTGTTTGAGATGGCAATGACACTTGTATTATCACAAAATATGGGCACCTTGTCATACAGAACATCATAGTCATCTAGCTCACTCTTGATACAGACGAATTGAGCACAACATCCAACAGCAACGACATACTCAACTTCAGCTAATGACATTGCCATAAAGCTTTGCTTCTTTGCACTTCAATATACTAACTTTCCACCAAGTATTTGACAACCACCTAAGGTACTCTTTCTATCTAGGTTGCATCCAGCGCAGTCTAAGTCTGAGTAAGCTTTTAGGTCAAAGACTAATCATTTTGGATACCAGAGGCCTAGATTTGGAGTTCCTTCCAAGTACCTGAAAATTCTTTTTACAGCTACAATGTGGGATTCCTTAGGGTTAGCTTAGTACCTAGCATAGAGACATGTGGAAAATTAAATATCAGGTCTGCTAGCTGTTAAGTACATCAGTAACCCTATCATGCCTCTGAATAAAGTCTCATTAACAAAGACCCTTGATTCATCAGGGCCTAAATTATTTGGGGGAAGCATATGGCATTTCACTGAGGCATTGTCATCTAGATCATACATTTTTAGTAAATCCTTAATATATTTATCTTGAAAAATTAAGATTCCTTTAGAATCTTGTTTTATTTGAAAATCTAGAAAATAAGTTAATTCACTCATTTCATATTTTTTGGCCATTAGTTTGGCAAATTGTTTGCTCATTTTATCACTCGTTGAACCAAAAATGATATCATCCACATATATCTGTACAATAATGACATCACTCTTAGTTTTATAAGTAAAAAGAGTGTTGTCAATGGTACCTCTGACAAACTTATGATGAATAAGAAATGCTGAAAGAGTTTCATACCATGCTCTGGGAGCTTGTTTTAGCCCATAGAGAGCTTTATCTAGCTTACAAACATGGTTGGAAAATTCACTACTTTCAAACCTAGGCGGTGGTTGTACATATACCTCCTGTGAGATCGTTCCATTTAGGAAAGCAATTTTCACATCCATCTGATATACCCTGAAATCCATGTAGGCAACATATGCAAGAAAGATTCTGATGGCTTCAAGTCTTGCAACAGGAGCAAATGTTTCTTCATAGTCAATACCTTCTTGCTCATTGTACCCCTAAGTAACCGACCTTGCTTTGTTCTTGATAACAACCCCATGTTCATCCATCTTATTCTTCCAGATCTATTTGGTTCTAATAATGGTTTTGCCATGAGGAATAGGAAACACACAATCCACACTTTGTTTCTTTCAAATTGATTCAGCTCTTCTTGCATTGCACTGATCCATCCTTATTCTTCTAAAGCTTTAATTAACTTATTTGGTTCAATCTCAGAGAGAAAGTTAACATAGAGAAATTCATGAGTTGATGCATCATCAGAGTCTTTGATTATGCTTCCAACAGTGACTCCAGCTTGTGGTTCCCCAAGAATGTTAACCAGTTCTATGTGCTTTTCTCTAGACCATCTATCTTGTGAAACATGAGGATTGATGGAAACTTCAGTTGTTGGTTGTATGAAAGTAGGTAAAGATTCAATATTACTGTTAGGTTCAATGATGGTGGAGACTTGTTCCTTAGCAAGTTCAATGTCTTCAACTAACTCGAAGTCATCAAGTTTATTGCTAATAGGATGATCATCAGCTCTTGTGTTTTCAAGGTGTTCATCAGGATAGTTTAATTCCTAAAGGAGAGGAGGTTCTGAAGGAGTGACAGTATCTGGGATGATGATGTTATTTTTGGAAATAGGATCATGTGCATGGACATAGGGAAAGTAATTATTGCTAGAGCATTAAGGTACCTTGTTCCTTGGAACAATGAATTCATTTTCAGGGAAGGATCTATTTTCATTGAAGTTGATTTCATCACCCTTTGTGCTGGATTTGGAAATTGCTTCATTATCTTCACTGAAGGTAACATGAAAGGTTTCTTCCATTTCTTGTCTTCTGATGTTGAATACCTTAAATGCTCTTGAATGCTTTGGCCACTAGAGAGTAACCAAGAAAGAATCCATCATCAGCCTTTTCATCAAACTTTCCCAGGTGGTCTCTATGAGTGTGAATGTGCACAGGACAACCAAACACATAGAAGTAGCTGATATTATGAGATCTTCCTCTAAACACATCATAGGCTGTATTTCCATGCCTTTTTACTATGATGGATATGTTTTGAGTGTAGCAAGTAGTATTCACAGCCTCTCCCCAAAACTATTTAGGAAGATTTACACTATTTAACATAGTTCTTGTTGCTTCAATCAGGGTTCTGTTTCTTCTTTCAGCTGCACCATTTTGTTCAGGGGTACAAAGAGATGAAATTTTTTGAGATTTGCCATTTTCATCACAGAATTCTTCCAGCTTGTGATTTCTGAACTCTGTTTCAGTATCACTTCTTAGTTCTGTTAGAAATAGGAAAAAATGTCGGTCACTACCAATATAGTTAGTCGTAGCTCGTAGTAAGTTGTAAGATTAAGTTAGAAAGCTAACCGGGCCAAAGTTACATTGTAAGCCCATACCACAAGCCCATGGACGGCTAGCTAGGCATATATAAACCCTCTCCATTGCTTGGAGAGGGTGTTGGTTGTTCATTTGTCACATTTTCACTTAAGCTAATATTGTTATTTTTCATTCTCTCTCTAAGTGTTCATCTAACCACCTCTCTTTCTCTCTAAAACTCTAAGTGAGTCATTCCATATATGTGTTAAGATGATTCTACAATTGGTATCAAGATCCATGGGGTGTTTGTAAAGGTTTTGTGTGCATTTGTTACTCATTTAGTTCGTGTAGTTTGTTCAAAATTTTCAAAAAGTTTTCACTTTTTGAGGGTTTAAAAACCTTAAAGATCATAACTTTCTTGCTTAGTTATCTTAGTATAGACTAGAAGTACAAGAAAATCTTTCAAAAACCATAAAAATATCATCTTTTTAAGTCTTTTTGGTTAAAAAGAGGGTTTTGTACCAATAATCTTGATTTTAATTTTTTCGTGTCAAAAACGTCAAAGTTTGTGTTTTTAAGGTTCTAATAGTCTAAGATAGTTAAGAAGTACAAGAAAAATCGGGTAAAAACGTCAAAAAGTGAGTCTTTTTAAGAATTTTGATTTTTGAGTTTCGAAGTGTATCAAGCGATCTATTCCTCTCTACAGGCGATTTATACAATTGATCCTAAGTCAGGCGATTTATACATTGATCCTTTCTACAGGCGATTTATACATTGATCCTAAGTCAGGCGATTTATACATTGATCCTAAGTCAGGCGATTTATACATTGATCCTAAGTCAGGCGATTTATACATAGTGACCAAAGGTGAATTATACGGTTGTTCTTTGATTTGTAAAATCCCGTGAATATTCGATTTCTCGGTTTTATCAAGAATTGTAAAATCCCGTGTATTCCAAA
The DNA here is from genome assembly GCA_026074375.1 of Tanacetum coccineum. Classification (NCBI taxonomy): domain Eukaryota; kingdom Viridiplantae; phylum Streptophyta; class Magnoliopsida; order Asterales; family Asteraceae; genus Tanacetum; species Tanacetum coccineum. The sequence continues at coordinate 3,056 of BQNB010189715.1, read as the reverse complement.
AGACTCAATTTCATTAATCAAAACTCACTTTAACACAATAACCTCCAATCACTGTACGATCATTTTAATCTTATCACATTGAAATGGATCCAATGATTTCACTTGGACAAAAGAATACTCTTGCTGAGTACATGATACTCTCCGGTGCTGATAATCGTCCACCTATGTTGGACAAAGACCTGTATGATTCATGGAAGAGTAGAATGGAATTATACATGCAAAATAGAGAACACGGAAGAATGATACTTGAATCAGTTGAAAATGGTCCACTCATTTGGCCTACGGTTGAAGAGAACGGGGTGATCAGAACAAAGAAATATGCTGAATTATCTGCTGCTGAGAAAATTCAAGCTGATTGTGATATGAAAGCAACCAATATCATTCTTCAAGGTCTTCCTGCTGATATCTATTCACTTGTGAATCATCACAGAGTTGCTAAAGATTTATGGGAGAGAGTTTAATTACTGATGCAAGGTACATCTTTGACAAAGCAGGAAAGAGACAAAAACAGACGAAAACGGTCAAAATCGATTGAAAACAGTCGAAATCGATCGAAAACGGATGAAATCGGTCAAAATCGGTCGAAAACGGTCGAAATTGGCCGAAAACGATCGAAGTCGGTCGAAAACGGGCGAAATCAGTTGAAAACAAGCGAAATTGGTCGAAATCGGTTGAAAACGAACGAAATCGGTCGAAAACGATCGAAATCGGTCAAAATCGATTGAAAACGATCGAAACGGACAAAATCGGTCAAAATTTGTCGAAAATGGTCGAAATCAATCGAAAACAAACGAAATCGGTCGAAAATGGTCGAAATCGATCGAAAACGGACAAAATCGGTACAAGAACGTAGAAAAAGTTTGAAAACGTTCTTAAGCGTAGAAAAAATTTGGACTCTTTGCCCGTTTGACTTGAGACCGTTTGACCCGTGTCCGTTTGGCCCGCGCCCGTTTAACCCATGTTTTAAAAATCACCCGTTTGACCCGTTGCCCGTTTGGCCCGTTACCCAAACCCGCCCTACCCGCTGCCACCTCCAACTTTGACTAAAACACTAAAAAAATAAAAATAGAACACCAATCAATCTAATAATCATATCTAAATGAGTGACTTTTTTCTTTCACTCGCACAGAGTAAAAGAAGAGAGAAAAATACATAAAACACAAAACCAAACACACCCAATTGACTACACCTTCCAATTGACTCCACCACCCATCTTCTCTTCTTCTTTATCATCATCTTCATTAGATCCATTTTCTTATTTTCTCTTTGTTTTCCATCAGATCTGGAATCCTTAAATTCTAAATTAATTCACTTCAGCTTTTTATTATTATTTTTGGAAGATCTCATCACCAACTGTTTGATTAAACTCCTCAATGAAAATCTTGGTTTTGGGGGTTTTCAAAGACTAAAAAGGTAGGTGCTTATTTTTATATATATTTGTGATGGGTTTTTGTTTAATTTTATTGGGTTTAAGTTTTTTTTAGGATATACACCAACTGTTTGATGAGATTCCTCGATCAAAAGTCTGACTTTTTTGTTGATTTTTTTTTGGGGGATCTTGCTTGTATTTATGTTTTGAATAATGGGTTTTGCTTAAATTTAATGGGGTTTAAGTTATTTTAGGATAAAAGTGATTAAAATTGGATGTACACTAACTGCTTGGTGAAATTCCTCAATGAAAATTTTGACTATTTTGATGATTTTTTTTGTGGGTTTTGCTTTTAACTATGGTTTGAATAATGGGTTTATGTTAATCTAGATTAATTGGGAAAAAAATTGTGTGAAAATGGTTAAAAATTGAATAGAACACCTTTTTAATGTAATTTTTGTCTAATTATGTGTTTTTGAATAACGGGTTTTGTTTAATTTTATGTTTTGATTAATGGGTATAAGTTAATTTAAATAAAAATTCTGTATTTTGATTGATGGGTTTAAAAAAATAGAATTTTATAATAAACACCAACTGTTTTGATTTAAGTAAAGGTTGGTGTATTTTACTTTATTTGTTTATGTTTTGTAGATTGGTTTATGGTATCGTAAATCCGGGATGTTATAAAGTTGGTAACATTTGAGTTCCGTTATAGGTATAAGATTACAGTTGCAGTATTTAACAAAAAAATCGGGGAAAATGGGAAAAGTTAATGATCAATGACTCGATAAAAGTCCTGCCTTGATGCGTGGTGTTATGCACTTGTACATGGTTATAATCTTTGACTTATTTTGAGGATTTTGATTAAATTTTATACACGTAGATAGCTAGTTGGAAATTTTTCATAGAATAATCTTTTGAAAAAGTGGAAGAATTAACTATCACCTATTCACCTGTTGCTAGTTGGAAATTTTTTTATATCGCTGGATCAGATCATGTTTGCTATTAATAAGTTTAGGTATTAATTGTGATAAGCTTTGATGACTATTGTAGGAACATTGGAGTATTTATATATTTTGGAAGGTTAAATAATGGAAGAGGCTGGTACTCAAGTAGCTCCTTCTTATCATATGTATAACACAATTGGTGCCGGAAGATTTCCCGATGCTCATCCAATGGCGAAAAAGCGCAGCATGCCGTTTCAAGGCACAAACTTCATGCAACAGCAGCAGCAACAACACCAACAGTATCTTCAAAGGTTAATTCCAACTTTAGACGACTCTCGGAACAGTTGGAACCCTAAGAGCTGGGAATGGGACAGTTCACGCCTTGTGGCTAAACCTGTAGATATGATGGAGATTCAGAAAGAACAAGAACAACAACAACAACATCACCAACCTGCTACTAATCCTGCAAATTCTGATGTTTCAAAGAGGAATCCGGTTGGTCAAAGGGAAGAAGATGGACAGCTCTCATTGAAGCTTGGTGGTGGTTTAGGTTCAGTTGAGGAGCCGGTAACCAGGCCTACCAAGAGGGTCCGATCTGGATCACCAGGAAATGCCGGCTTCAGTGGTGGTGGGAACTATCCAATGTGTCAGGTTGATAACTGTAAGGAAGACTTATCGGCTGCTAAAGATTATCACCGCCGTCACAAGGTTTGTGAGCTTCATAGTAAAGCCGGAAAAGC
>BQNB010189712.1:0-11846 GCA_026074375.1 Tanacetum coccineum | reverse complement strand
TAAGGGCTGGACACCTAAAAACACACTGGCAAATATGTTTTTTCTTAGCAATATTGAATAAATGAATAACCTCGAATAAGTTTTGTATGAAGAGTAATGATTTCAGCAAGAGAAGCCGGACGGACTACTATAGTGAGTCTAGTGACTACTAGAGTAGAGTTAAGTCAAAAGGTATGGTATAGCAGCCTTTCTGAGCGAGCCTCTAGGATCTCCTGTAAACCCACATGATGTGGTAAAGGGAGAATATTAGGGGAAGCAGTGAGTGGAGATTCCCTTGCAGAGAGCCGGATGAGGGGAGACCCTCACGTCCGGTTCGGAGGAGGGGATATCCTGTCTTTGCAATGTTACTTGGTTCAACTCTATTTGTGACCTTTTCTCGTATGTGGGTCTCTCTATCTTCTTGGGTAGATAATCGATCGTCTTTCATTTGGATAGTGAGTTATTTTTATAATAAGTCAAGTCAAGAACCATAATCGAACTGGAGGAGCTCGCCAGGATGGCTTGGTAAGCAAGCAAGCAGTTATGTAGGCGCCAACTCCCAGTTCTTTCTCTTCTTTCTTTTTTATCATCAAAAGAAGATTGCTGGAAGAATAGAGATCCGGTCTTTCGTTCGCAACAAGGTAGCCATAGGGAGAAGGTAGATGGCAAGTGTGGTTGGATGTAAAGCATCCAAGTTGTCGGTTACCTATCTTGGAGTTAAAGTTTGAGAGAACTTGACGAGAGCCAATGCTTGGAGTGACGTGATATCTAAAGTGTCCATTAGATTATCTATATGGAAAGTGAAAACTCTTTCACCAAGAGGTCGTTTGACTCTTCTAAAATTTGTTTTAGGATCAATCCCTACTTATTACATGTCGCTTTATAAAGCTTCGCAGGTTGTGATCATTTATCTTGAATCGTTACGTAACAAATTCTTTATTGGGGCAGAGTTTGATGAAAAGAAATTAACCCGGGTTGCTTGGAAGAAAGTCTTATCTTGTAAATAAAGTGGGGGATCAGGAGTTAATAGTCTACTTGCTTTGAATCATGCTTTTCTTTTTAAATTGATATGGAGATTTTGAATGATCCACATGCTTTATGGGTTCGGTTTGTGAAATATATATACATGGCGCCCATGGTTTGTTGTCATCATCAGTCAATCGTCCAAGGCATCATTCTGTTTTGACTCAAATAATTAAAGCTATGCATGATCTCAAGGAAAAAGGTATGGACTTGTTGTCTTTTTGCATTCGGAAATTGGGGAATGGTTGTAATACCAATTTTTGGAATGATTGATGGTTAGGTAATCATCCTATCAAGATGCGTTTCCCAAATGTCAATGAAAGATTGGTGGATATAGTTTGTGAATGGGTCGAGCTTATTTTTTGTAGCCTTTACTCGAATCTTGATAGACAAATTATTATTGAGCTCGTGTGGTGATTCTACTGAGTGGTGTAAACTTCTTCCCTTTAAGGTTAATATATTGGTGTGGAAGCTCTCGCTAGATAGGCTTCCAACTCGTTTAAACCTTTCGTCTCACCGGCATTAATATTCATACTCTTCATTGTTTGATTTGTGAAGATCATTTGGAATCGAGAGATCACCTCTTCTTTTCTTGTACGTTTGTTAACAATGTTATTGACAGGCTTGCGAGATGGTGGAAGATTCAAATTCCTCATATGTCGACATTTCAACAATGGATGGATTGGTTAAGCACTCTTTATTTAAATAGCAAGCAAAAAGATTATCTCCAAGCAACTTTCTTCTCTCTATGGTGGCGCGTTTGGGCATTTCGTAATGCTTGCATTTTTGGATGTGCGAGACATAGGCAAGACTTGTTTTTTGATAACTTTGTTTCTATGACTTTCAGTTGGGTTAATAGTAGAGGTAAGTCAAATTTAAGTTGTGTTGATTGGATTAAAAACCAATCTTTTTGTATGTCTCTAATGTACGTTTGTTTTGTTCTAGCTCATTGCTAGTTTAATAAAATATCGCCGATCCAAAAAAAAGAATAAATAAATACACTCTGTTTATTTTTTGATATTTGCATCTTTCTAACTTTGATTCAGATTTAGATATTTACGCAAATTTTAAAATTGTAACTCTAAAACCAAAAATATATGTCAGGCAAAATTTATAAGATATGCTTCGCAACAACGCGCGACCGTTTAGTACCTCATTAATGTTACAAAGTTAAACAAAAACATATTAAGTAGTTAGTTAGGGGCAAAATTATGATTCTCCAAAAAAAGTAATAATAAATATGTTCCTTTTAAGTTGTGTGTATTTTTTGCCGAGTAGACAATTATTTCAAAACGGTGAAAGTATATATCTTCTGATAATGTCAAATTTGATATATAAAGTATATATCTTTTCGACAACCATTATTTTTTGTAAATGATAATGTCAAATTTGGTAATTGGACTATTATTCAAATCTTTTGATAAATTTTACTTCAATCCTCTTGAAGTGCCTTAGAACTGTTTGTTATGAAAGTTTTTGCCACGAGTAAAATAACTGGTAAACTGTAGCGTTTGATTTGATAACTATAAACCGATTGCAAATATTTGATAAGACAGATTATATGACGCTAATTACAACACCTCTTGTCATGGTTTTAGTGACAAAGATACTTCGAGCTTTATTTGTTCGGTTTATGCTAACAACTTATTTTTTTTGTTGCCATTTTCTTTTACACTGTGTTTTCAGTCTTTTCATTAAGAAAAAGTAAAGAAAATAAAAGGGAAACATTTTACTTTAAAATCAATTAAATTTTTTTTCTCAATCCATTTTCTTTTCTCTTACTTAAATGGCATCTTCAATGTGTGCCCTGTGTATATATATATATATATATATATATATATATATATATATTGCACTAGTACATAAAATTCATTCAAATATATGCATTATATCTTTGCACTATTTTAATGCAATGAATAATAATGCCAAAAAAGCACCAAATTTAGTGCATTACGATTCAATGCAGTAAATATTCAAATGTTTCACTTTTAAGAGGAATGCTAGAACCACAAATTTTTTACACAAAAACATCCACACAATGACATGTCATGCATATTATTGGATGTATAAAAAATGAGAATCTAAAAAGAAGATAAAGGATACCACAAATTAGGTGACAAGTCATTATGTTGATGTTTTTTTGTAAAACATTTGTGGATCTTACATTTCTCCACTTTTAACCCTATCATCTTATTTGATTATGCTAGGATCACAAAGAATTTACAAAAGAAATTCCACAAAATGATGTGGCATGATGATTTGTACATCATTAGCCAATTAGAAAGATGAGAGATAAAAAACTTCAATCCAAATATTGCATGCCACATCATATTGTGAATTTTTTTTATAAATTCTCGCATTTTTCTTATAATATTTATAACTGTTGATACAAACTAAAAAACATCATATAAATATACTATTGTGTTCCTATTGATACATTCACATTGATATTGTGTTTCTATTGTGTTGGTATAAAATATAATCAAAGTTCAAAAAGTGGTCGTCATTTGACTAGCTAAAACAATATAGTTTTCTAACGTTTTGTTTGCTCATGGTTTGCAATTCTCTTCTGCTCAATCTTAGGAAATTTTATTTCTGTTGTTTATTTTAATATCAATACATTTGTATTTTATGATTTGAACATGGCTCAGATCATTCAATTTCTATGAATGTTTGTTTAAAGTAGTATAACAAATTATAGTGTAAAATTTAGTACAATATATTGGAGTAACTTATTTTTAGTGCAAGTATATACCATAAAGATTCTCATTTATTACTAAAATAGTGCAAATTTTAGTGCATACATAGGAGATGCTTTAAATGATATTCAAGAACACAATGGTAGTCGGCATCGAGGTTTGCTACATCCACATAATGTTCACAAACAAATTTTCACACAATGATGTGCCACCACATTTGATCCAATTGTTTTCTTTTTTACTTTACTAACTCTTTTTTTTAACAAATCGTTTTACTACATCTCATTTTGTGAAAATCTTTTTATAAATTTTATGTGGTTATAACATTTCTCGTCGTCATTTGAGTGTTTCATTGACTAATTAGTTAGATTCATAATTAGTTGACTAAAAGGTGTTCTGACGTAAAAGTATCAACTTGGACAATGTACAAAGTTTTCTTTTGGGTGACTAAGGTAGTCCAACCATTTCAAAAGGACTTCATAGACCAGTTATTGTTTAATTTGTCATAAATCACTATAACGAAAAGTAATTAACCTGAGACATAGAAAAAAGCCTTTTAGCGACGTTTTTTTTTGCGACACAAAAATACATGTCGCAATTTGGCGACATGTTAGCGACACTTTAAAACCATCACCAAACTTACCGTCACATATGCATACACTCTCGCACACACCCACCACAAAACCCGATAGTGTTTAACACCAAACTCGCCACACAAAAATATCTTACTTAAATACAAATTTACTCAACAACACTATGGTTTGACGCCACGACTACACACAATCTTGAGGCCAGGTTGAAATTCATTATTTGAGTTTATTGAATCGCATATTTGTAACGAAAATGTAACAAGTTGAGTTTGGAGATTTTCTTGCCTAATTAAGCTTTCTTATTAAGTTTTGAGTTCAGAACTATGCACAATAAGCAATACTAATATCATATATGGAACACATGGTACAACTTTTCATGGCAAATAATGTCCGGAGTGGATGAAAAGTCTGACTACGTAATACTTCCTTTGTTCTATTAAACACGATTTTGACATATATAATAATAAAGGTACGGAAGTTTTAAAACTCGATTAATTTTAGCAGATATTTTTTTAGACATCCAAGTTGAGCTGACTTTTGTGGGCCTCAGGCCTATCTAAGGAACCCGTTAAGTTATCGAGTCTAGTTTGAACTTAGTAAAATAGGGTCAATGAAAGATAGAGATGTAACAAAGGGCACACGCTGCATATATGTCTTTAACTCCATATTGATGTGCAATTTGAGTTCGTACTTATTAGTTACCTAGTATGGTCCTCTGGTAAAAATTATACAAGTTCAACCCACATGTGGATATATTATATGTCCGACAAAGTAAGGGTGTGCTTGGTTGGATATATTAAGGGGTAAGGAATTGTAATGATGGTTGTTTTGGTATAATGCAATGAATCATTACCCTCTATTGGGTAATCCTTCATTCCTTATTAATTTGAGGATAATGAGTCAAGTAATCATTTTTATCCATATACAGTATTGTGTTTTTTTTCCCTTTTTTTTTTCTGACACACGTTCCATTCTATTTTTCCTTTATTGAACTTTCTTCTCTTTGAATAGTCAATTTTGACAATTGCGTTATCATAATTCATAAATAATGATTTTTACTTGCAAACATAAGATTTATAAAACTGTCATTATTTTCTGTGTTGTTTTGTTGCAACGGTAGCATATAATTTATAAAAGTTTCATTTGCCTACATATTGATCGTGAATTTAAATTTTTACTACCAATAAGATAAAAATAATTATTTGTAGGTCGAAGATTAATTAGAAAGTGCTTGTGATAATTTCAAAATATTTTGAATCGTGTGATATTTTCTTAAAGTAGTTTATTAATAAAAAGTTGGTTAGTGTATACATATTTTAAACCAAGCACAATCAATTATAATGAGAATAGTCATTATATTTCTATGTATTCCCATTATCATTGCTATTTTCATTACCTAAAATGAAACAAGCGCCCCCTAATTTTATACTTTTCAGTGTGATTACTGTGTTTGGAAACTCGACTATTAGACCTTTAGAATTTGACATTGATGGAAGCTTTGCATTTGAGAAAGTTGGGCAACTTGACCTATGATTATCCAAGTATAAGAAGAGTTTGTGGTTAGGAATGAGAATTTGGCCATAAGTTTACACCTAAAATCGGGGCATGATCGTGGAAGCGATTGAAAATGTCATATCTGATGTGCATTTCTATTGCATAAGAGCATTTTCAATGTGAGCATTATAATTTTGCACCATTTTAGTAGAAAATAAGAATATTTATGGAATATGTTTGCACTATAGATATGTTACTCCAATGCACTAAACTAGGGATGACAAAAGCATCCGAAACCGACGGGGAAAACCGAAACCCGAACGGGTTGGGTTGGGTTCGGGGGCGGGTTGACGAGTTTGGATGCGGGTTTGGGTATTAATTTTTTTTAGCCGAATACGGTTTTGGTGATACGTTCTAGTAATACCCGCCCCGATTACCCTTACCCATACTCGTTTACCCGAATTCGTACCCGCTTTATTGCTATTATAATTAATTAGAGTACATATATATTATATTGTTGTGAAACAATGTATAGAACAATAAAGAAGAATACAAGAAAGATGAAGAATGAAGAATTGTTTATTCATCTCTCAAATGAGGTATATTTATAATACAAGATAGAGTATTTCGGAACATATGTAATCTCCTATCATAACTCAAATACCTCTAAACAATATCCTATAAGATATGGACATCGATACTATAATTATCCATAACACTCCCCTTTGGATGTCCGTTTAAGGATTATGCCTCGTTAAAACCTTATTAGATAAAACCCAGTGGGACAAAAATCTAATGAAGAAAAAAGAGTACATAAAATCCTTTATACGCTTGGGGATGTTGCCTCATTAAAAACCTTGCTGAAAAACCATGTGGGGACAAAACCATAGTCAAGAAAGAAAGAGTGCAACGCGTATCTTCGCTCCCCCTCATTATTACATCACTTAAGCTCATTTAGTGTAATGCCTTGATAAAATCACATGAATAAATATTCTCAACTTCTTGTTTACACATCTACATTAACATACGTCATACAACTCATTCAAGTATATCATCGTACTTCACAAGTTATCATGAGAAACACCATGTATGACTGCTAGCGACAATTATAAATGTTTTGTACACATTTTAGTATGACATATCTAAATCAATATTGTGATCATTATCTTTGTAAATCTAGGGGGTCTCTCCAACATCATGTGACTTCATAAACACGAGCGTCGTTTTTTCATATAAACATAGTTCGCATTTGCTTTAGTTTTCAAGATGCACATATATATCATCCTTTAGATGTTCAATTCATAAGCTAAGACAAACTATGTCTTTTTGTTTCGAATTTGACTTTTATGCATTTAGTCACCTTCACAATCATAAAATCAAGATCTCTTTATAAAGTTTCATAGGCAAACATAATGCTTTATTTGGCACAATACTATACACCAATGTGATTATAACACATATGCCCGAAACATATTTAACTCAATACAATCAAGTCGTGTTCTCGAGAACTTTTCTTATACGCTTAAGCATTAAAATTCACTAGCATGCTTCATACAATTTATATCATGTACTAAAATTTCAACATCACATGAGCTCTATTCATTTATCTTTTAGATGCATATCGATTACTTATTATATTGCAAAACTTATAAAATATTAATGCAATATATGATCCACCACATGAGAACATGCCTCCTTATAACCATGTCTCGTCACAAGAGACTTCAATCTTTCATTATTTTTTTGCGTCTTTACATATTTTGGCCGCTCATTTAAACATTTGTACTTCCTGCAAGTATGCTTCCATGATCCTTACTATGATTATAACGCTATTTATTTATTTACATAATCGTCGCCATAGCCATTATCTTATATAATACTATCGACGTCGATTCATTACTTTTCGATTTAATATTCTACTAGACATCGCATTATATCATTTATTGAGATCTCATAGTTTTTCACGTATCCGGGGTTTTCAATTACCTTCATGTCTAGTGTCTCTTTAAGAGACTATTATATTTCTTGCTCCATTTTATATTTTCATTCTAAGTCTCTTATTTGGAATCGATTAGTCTATCACGTTGCAGACGTGCCATAGACTTACTACCGATCATTGGTCTTACTGTTGGGACATATATTGTAATTGAAGCCCTAGCAGCATATATGATCTAGTCACTTTATTTAGGTCACTAAACATGTCTGCAATTACTAGATCTGGAATATAAATTATCCCTTGAACTTCAAGTTCATATTCATTAACGTGAGGATCAACATTTATATTATAATTCATTCCAAATATCTCGCTGCTCATTCTCCCATTGAATGGATTATCAATTTCAACATCCCATTTTGTGCATTGTGGTGGATTTACAATAATATATGACACAATTACGATATCTTACATGGGAACTATATGGTTTATGACCCAAAAACCATTCTTATGGGAGGATTCATTATATATTGTTGGCAAGATGTGAATTCGTATGTTATAACATGCCTCATAAACTATAAGTTGTGTTCTCATAATTATTGGCTTTGCAATCAACTGAAGACGTTTTATAAATGTTCCAACAAAAGTAATTCGCGTATGAACATGGCTACCTTTAAGTTCAACACTTATTCCAATAATCGCCCAATACTTGAAGTATTCACCATCACTCTCAAAAATTTAATTTGGAAAGTCATGCTCACATCGAGCCACTAATCACGCTAACTTTAAGTTGCGTCTTTGATGATCACTTTGATGATGCATCAATTTTAAAACTCAAAACGATCCACATGGCACGTGTATATGCCTACATACATGCCCCTTTATCTTTTCAAAATTTTAAGAAATCAAGTCCTTATTTGTATTTATGGTGATAAATAATAAACTTCCACAGAGAACAATAAAAATAATCAAAATCATCTTTAAAAAAACTCATGGCTCTTCTATATTTTCGCATCATCATTAACTCGGGATGGTCTAGCCGATCATGCCAATTATAACAATAATTTTTGGCTCATAAACTTATACTTTATGACCACATGTGCTTCAATTGCACAATTCTTTTTATATAAAAGTCAAATAATATGAAGAGCTCATATTTTTCGTATTAACTTATAGCATTATAAAAAAGTATATATACCAGTGAATCACTGAATTTGCATGTAAATCAATTAATCTATTGTGTTACAAGCAAACATGATATAACAAGCCAGATAACAAAGTTAATTGCACAATTTTAGTCAATGAAAACATCGTATTCTAGTATTTAATGCCTTCATTTATTTTTCCATCAACATTCGTAATATTAGTTGTTACATCTTTTTATTTATCTGTAAGGGATAATAACTAATTCTAAAATCGACACAAAAGATTTTAGGCTTATATCGTATAAATAAACTTTTATCTAATCAAACAAAGCATTATCTTATCCAAATTAATGATCGACCATAAATCCAAATTACACAGCATGCAATATCATAGTATACCGAGCAAGGTTATGTATCAAACAGAATAGTCACAATTCAAACAAGATATGTTAAATATAATGTAGCGAATAATCAATCGCAAACACAATTTTAAAGTTGTAACCGAGCTTAATATAGCACATATTACATGCAAATTCATAAAGTCAAAATATATCATCAAGAAAGCAATAAGCAATAACATAACCACAACCGATTTTCATATATTTAGGTTTTAGCATTAAAACTTCAAAACATAATAATCACTTCTAGCCGTGTCCATGAACTAAACTCACATATATAAAAAAAATCAAAGCCAATTAAATTAACACATAAGTATAGGCCAACAGTATGTCGGTTAGATACATAACAAAGTAAATATTTTTTTTAGAACGGCAATTTTTATAAAAAAAACTAGCAAGATGCTAGACGCTTACAAAGAAATTAGATTAGGGTTTTTAAACCACTCAATTCAAAAAAATTTAATTCTAACTCTAGATCGGATCCATAAAAAAGACCTAGAAACAATGTCATCAAACATCATAGACTTCGCACGAAAGCCTGGACCGAAAATCGCCTGATTACGCCAATCCCAAATGAACCACCACACAATGTAACAAACGCCTTCGAAAACCTTTTTAAGATTATACGGTAATCTAATACTTAGCATCCAGTCGGTCCATTCTTCGTAAGAGTTAATCTCCTGATATCCCAAATCCCACCACCTCGAGATCTTGGACATGATCTGATTGGATAAATCGCAAGAAAAGAACAAGTGTCTGGACGATTCAACCATACTATTACACATGGGGCAGACTATAGAGCCGATATCCATACCTCTACGAGAAAGATTGAATCTGGTAGGCAAGTAATCATTAGAAACTTTCCAAGCGAGAATGTTGATCTTGATTGGAACCTCTTTAACCCACCGAGTCTTCACATTACCACACGGCAAGAAAGCAGCATCAATAGTTTTCCGAATAGAAGAAACTGAGAACTCCCCCGAGCCCTCTAAAGACCACGTCCATGTGTCTTTTGTATCACTTAGAATGCATCCTTCAAGAATTTCTTTTAGAGTCGTCATTTGAATCTGTTCAGCCCCGCCCCTCGACTTGCGTCTAAAAGACCATTCCAAATCAACATGCGAAAGTTTAGTAGCTACCTGAATATCTTTCATAGACTCAAGCATATAAATTCTAGGCGCCAAGATTTTAAACGCCACATCCCCCCTCCACGCGTCATTCCAGAAAGAAATATTAGTACCATCACCACATTTCGGTTTAATGAAACTAACAACGTCAATACCTTTCAACTTCATGACAGCAACTTCTTGAATAATATTAAGCCAAATAGAGGGGAAAGTAGGTTTCACAGTCTTACCAATCTTGCCATCATCGCCATGTATCGCAGTGATCACTTTAGCCCATAATGAGTTTTTTTGAGTGATAAATCGCCACACCCATTTAAACATAAGGCCCCTATTTAAAGCGAATAAACTTGCCACACCAAGACCTCCTGCATCCTTTGAAGCCATCACTTGATTCCAGCTAACCCAACTTGATTTTCGAACTTTATTATCTGCACCATTAAAAAATCTAGCTCGAATGCCCTCCATAGTACGTAACACCGCCATAGGCACTTTATATATAGACATATGAAAGATCGGGGTCGAGCCTAAAACTGATTTAAGAAGGGTTAATCTCCCTCCTATGGATATAGTTTTAAGTTTCCATCTAGATAATCTTGTTACCAAAGTATCTATGACATCATTCCAAGCTTTAACTCTCGACATTCGATCTCCCACAACCGATCCAAGGTATTTAAATGGCATTTTTAACGCCATACAACCAATCTGCCGAATAGCCTGCTCAACCCTAGACGCATCCACGGCAATCCCCATTAATTTACTCTTCTTCATGTTTATACGGAGGCCCGACGCACTATGAAACACTTTGAGCACACGAACAATCGTATCAATGTTGGATTGATTCCACTGTCCCATAAAAATAGCATCGTCAGCATAGAACAAGTGTGAAACGCTCATCGATGAGTCTAATTTGATTCCCGAAAATAATCCAGCATCCACCACTCTTTGAAACGAGAGATGAAGGCTTTCCATGACTAAAATGAATAAGAAAGGAGATAATGGATCCCCTTGTTTAAGACCCTTGAAAAACTAAAATTCTGGCGTGGGACTACCGTTGATCAAAATCGAACCTCTTGATGATTGAAGACAACTATGAATCCACTTACACCATTTGTCTCCAAACCCGAACTTCTTCAAAATGGTATCGACAAAATCCCACCTAACAGAGTCGTAAGCTTTTTCAAAATCGACTTTAAAGATCATAGATTGTTTTTTCTTTTTCTTGCACCACTGAATCACCTCATTTAAAATAAATGGGCCGTCCAAAATTTGCCTCTCTTTCAGAAAAGCAGATTGTGTATCGCTAACGAGGTCTCCTAACACCAAGACAAGACGGTTTGCCAAAATCTTGGCAACAATCTTGTACACACTACCAATGAGGCTGATAGGTCTAAAATCCTTCACCATATTAGCATTCGACACCTTAGGAATCAATGTGATGAAAGATGAATTACCTCCACT
>BQNB010189709.1:0-11846 GCA_026074375.1 Tanacetum coccineum | reverse complement strand
CGAGTATATAAATTATATTACGTATATTACTATAAGAGTCTTAAAATTTTATACTTATATAAGTTATTTTTGTTTTTACAGCAGTCATGTCTTCTGCATCATTTGTGGTTACCTACACTTTCGTCTACACCAACTTTGAGCCAGGGAGGGTATTTTGGGGAGCCGATGAGGAGGTATCTGATAGAGGTTCTCCATGAGTCATCGTATTAGGATACGATGGACTCTCGATGCAGCCAGTAGCCCCACCATCACCGGATTACATACCAGGCCCAGAGGATCCATAGACACCGCCAGTTCCTCATGACGAGGATGAGCGTGAGCCTATGTTCGTACAGGCACATAATCCTGACTACATGCCAGAACCTATATACCCTGAGTATATACCATTGGAGGATGAGCATGAGTTTCTAGCTGAGGAGCGGCCATTACCTTCTGTTGATTCACCTACTGCTGAGTCACCCGGATATGTTATTGAGTCGGATCCTGAGGAGGATCCAGAGGAGTACGAGGATGATGAGACAGAGGATAGTCCGGTTGACTATCCTGTGGACGGGGGAGATGATGGAGATGATGATGATGGTGATTCACTAGGGATGACGCCAATGATAAGGATGAGGATAAGGACGAGGAGGACGAGGAGGAGGAGGAGGAGCACTTAGCTCCGGCCGACTCTGTTGTTGTTGTACCGACTGATGAGCCTGTTTCCCCACCTGAGGGAACAGAGCCTGTTATACCACCACCCTCCACTGACATTACTATTGGGGCTAGGATTACTGTCCGGCCTTAGGCTTTCATATCCCTTCCACCAGAGGCAGAGGTCGAGAGACTTCTGGCCATGACTACTCCATCACCATCACCACCTATCTCACTATCACCACCCTCTGCAGGAGAACGCCTTGCTAGGTGCACAGCCCCACCTGCACATTCATTACCACCACCTATGCCATCACCATTACTACCATCATCTGAGTGTCCAACCCAAATCCAGACACTCAGGATAGCATCCACGTAGGCCCTTATTGATGCAGTTACTGCCGCATTACCATCACCTCCACTACCACCACTACCACCATCTCTATACATACCACCACCTGTTGACCGTAGGGATGATATTCCCGAGTCACCTCGCAAGAGGTTGTGTTTGTCCACTCTAAGCTCCAGATACGACATCGAGGAGAGTTCTACTGCCAAACCTACCAGAGGTCGGGGGATAGATTATGGGTTTGTCAGCACGGTAGATGCTGAAGAGAGGCGACAGGGGATTAGAGATGTTGGGTACGGTATTAGGGATACTTGGGTAGATCCGGCAGAGGCAGTTCCTGAGATAGCACCTATGACCGTGGAGAGGTCAATATAGGGTCACAGAGCTTGCTGAGCTCCATGAGCATGATACACAGGACTTGTATGCTTTACTAGAGGATGCTCAGGATAGTAGGTCTCGTATATCACAGCGAGTCGATATGGACTCGCAGCGGGTCGATTTACTTATAGGGGATAGGATGACTCTCCAAGAGACAGTATGGATGGTGGAGGAGGAGGCCTATGCTTCCCGAGAGGCTTGGGCTCACTCGATAGGATTGAGTCAGGCGACTCATAAGGGAGTCTGTAGACCCTACGTGGATCATGTGTATGCTTCGAGGACCATCTCAGGCACACCAGACCTAGCTACAGCTGCAGGGTACTCTTATTCAGACACATCATCAGGTACATGAGACTCGCTTTCAGATGCAGCAGGCTGAGTTAGCAGCGCTTCGAGAGACTGACCGTAGGCATCAGGCACAGATGGTAGAGACTCTCTGAGTCATTAGGGACATGAGGCGAGAGATGAGTGACATGCAGGCCGAGTTGTTAGCACTGCGAGAGCAGCAGAGGAGAGCTAGACAGCCAGGACCAGAGGCTAGGATTCCAGATCACCAGGATGCTTCTGGGGATGCTGACAGTCACATCCAGTGATTTATGTTATTTTATCTTGCTAGGTCATTGTACAGGCATGTTAAGTATTAGGGGTTTTCCCCGCTAGCATAGCCTTAGATCTTTTGTATTGTATTCTGTGTAATCCGACAACTATTTCATGTAAAATTTTCAAAGTTATGAATGAAATTGATGTGTTGTATTGTATTATATACTTCTCTTGTGTTGATATCTCATCTATACATTATTATATTCTGTCATATAACCTCATGTTTTATCTTTTGTGATCTAGACAAATCATGGTACCTACGACCAGAAGAGGACCAAATACCCCTGTTAACAACACCAACCCAAACAGCATGACTCCAGAATCCATCCAAGCATTGATTGACCTAGCTCTTTTGTGAAACTCCACCAATAGAGATGGAAGCCACAGTTCGCATGGGGATAACCGAAGGAACGTGCAAACTGCGCGCCCTTGTTTCTACATTGACTTCATGAAGTGTCAACCTTTGAACTTCAAGGGGACTGAAGGCGTGCTCGGTTTGACTCGGTGGATTGAGAAGGCAGAGTCAGTTTCCAATATCAATGGTTGTGCTATTGAGAATCAAGTGAAGTTTGCCACCTGCACTCTGTTAGGTGCTGCTTTGACTTAGTGGAATGGTCAGATAAGAACCTTAGGTCCTGAGGCATATGCAATGACTTGGGAAATACTCAAGAAAAAGATGACAGAAAAGTATTGCCGGCAAGGTGAAATCAAGAAATTAGAAATCGAGCTGTGGAACCTAAAGGTCAAGGGGAACGATGTTCCAGCGTATATTAAACATTTCCAAGAGCTAACCCTGATATGTACCAAGTTTGTTGCTGACAAAACCGAGAAGGTTGACTAGTACATCAGTGGACTTCCTGACAACATTTATGGGAACGTCAAATCTGCCAGACCCAAGACGTTGGATGAGACTATTGAGTTGGCCAACGACTTGATGGATCAGAAACTCCACACCTACGCAGAAAGGCAGTCTGACAACAAAAAGAAGGCTGATGATTTATCCAGAAACAACCATGGTCACCAGCAACAACCCTTTAAGAGGCAGAATGTCGCCAAGGTCTACAATATGGGGACAGGCAAAAAGAAGCCTTATAGGGGATCTTTGCCCAAGTGCACCAAGTGCCATCTTTACCATAATTGCTCGTGCACCCGGAAGTGCCACAAGTGAAACAAAGTAGGGCATTTTGCTCGCGATTGAAGGAGTACTGGTAACACAAATGTTGCTAATACTTAGAAGGGCAATAGGGCAGCTCCCAAGGGAAATGGTTGTTTTGAGTGTGGAGCACCAGGGCATTTCAAGAGAGATTGTCCTAAGTTGAAGAATAAGGATGGAGGGAATAGGAATGCACAAGGCTGGGTTTATGCAGTTAGGAATGCAGAAAAGAGAGGAAATGCATCGGGAAACCCGGATGCCAATGTTGTCACGGGTATGTTCCTCTTAAATAACCACTATGCATCTATCTTATTCGACACTGGTGCCGATAGGAGTTTTATATCCACTACATTTAGTTCCCTGATTAACATCGCCCCAACTCTATTAGATGATAGTTATGATGTCGAATTAGCTGATAGGAAAATAGTCGGGATATAGACACTATTATGCGGGGTTGTACTTGAAATTTATTAAATCATCCATTCAACATAGATTAATGCCGTGAACTGGGTAGTTTCGACGTTATTATCGGCACGAATTGGTTAAGGAAGATGTCACGCTGTGATCGTGTGTGGATGAGATACTTGTTCGTATTTCCCTATAGGGAATGAAACCTTGTTTTTTCGTGGTAACGATGTATACGATGGGAAAGAAATCTTGGTTGACATTATCTTATTTCAAAGGGTTAAGAGTACATGGCGAAAGGATGTCAGATCTTTTTGGCACATATATCCGCCAAGAAAGAGGAGGACAAGTCGGAAGGAAAGCAACTTAAGGATGTACCAATCGTCCGAGATTTTCTTGAAGTGTTTCCCGAGGACTTGTCGGGTCTTCCTCTGGCTCGACCAGTGGAATTCCAGATCGACTTAATTCCAAGAGCCGCGCCCGTAGCTCAAGCACCGTATCGATTGGTACATACAAAGGAAGGGAATTGTCAGAAATAACAAAACTCAATGCTTTCCGACTAGGGCTTAATAAAAGGACCTAGTTCCTCACCTTCCTGGGGAGGCCCTGGTCTTGTTCGTCAAAAAGAAGGATGGGTCATTCAGGATGTGCATTGACTACCGTGAGTTAAATAAGCTGACAGTGAAGAATCGTTATCCACTCTCGAGGATCGACGATTTATTTGATCAACTCCAAGGATCCAGTATTTATTCAAAGATAGATCTGAGATCGGGTTATCACCAGCTTAGAGTACGAGAGCAAGACATTCCAAAGACGGCATTCCGAACTCGGTATGGTCATTACGAGTTTCAGGTTATGCCATTCGGGCTAACAAACGCACCTGCGGTATTCATGGACCTCATGAATCTGAGTGTACAGCCTTAATTGGATAACGTTTCGTAATCATAATCATTGATGATTACTTTTATATTCAAAGGACATGAAAGAACACGAAGAACATCTTATGGCAATTTTGGAATTGCTTAAGAAGGAGAAGTTGTATGCCAAGTTTTCAAAGTGTGAATTTTGGATTCCGAAGGTACAATTTCTGGGTCACGTCATTGATAGCAGAGGCATTCATGTGGATCCAGCCAAGATAGAATCTATCAAAGATTGGGCATCTCCTAAGACACCGACGGAGATCCGCCAATTTTTAGGTCTTGCTGGTTACTATCGGAGATTCATCGAGGGATTTTCGAAGATTGCTAAATCAATGACTAAGCTCACTCAGAAAGGAGTCAAGTTTGACTGGGGTGAAAAGGAAGAAAACGCTTTTCTGTTAATAAAGCAGAAGTTGTGCAGTGCGCCAATTCTGGCTTTACCTGAAGGAAGCGAAGATTTTATGTCTATTGCGTTGGCTTCGACACAATGGTTTAGGGTGTTGTATTGATGCAGAGAGATGAAGGTGATTGGCCTATGCTTCTCGTAAATTAAAAAATTTCATAAAAAGAACCATACACACTCTGATTTTGAACTTGGATCGGTGGTGTTTGTTAAAGATTATGGGAGACATTACCTTTATGGAACCAAATGCACCGTGTTACACCCGACATAAAGTTTACTAACACAATCCTCGATTCAAAAGGAACTTAACATGAGGTAACGCCGTTGGCTTGAATTGCTAAGTGATTACGACTGTGACATCCGTTACCACCCGGGAAAGGCTAAATGTAGTGGTTAATGCATTAAGCCATAAGGGACGGATTGAGCCATTACAGGTTCGATGCCTTAGTTATGAATATTGGCTTGATTCCTTAAACAATTACTACGAGGCTCAAATCGAAGCCCTGAAACCAGAGAATCTTGAGAATGAAGATGTAGGTGGTATGATCAGAAAGGATATACCCAAGGAAAAGTTAGAACCACGCGCCGACGGAACTTTATGTTTAAATGCAGAAGTTGGTTACCATGCTATAGCGACTTAAGATCCATAATTATGCACGAATCCCACAAGTCAAAGTATTCTATCCATCCCGGTTCTGAAAAGATATACCAAGACATGAAAAAGCTATATTGGTGGCCCAATATGAAAGCTGACATCGCCACCTATGTTAGCAAGTGCTTGACGTGTGCGAAGGTCAAGGCCAAACTTTAGAGGCCATCGGGATTGTTAGTACAACCAGCAATACCCGAGTGGAAGGGGATAATATCATGATGGATTTTATCACCAAGCTTCCTAAGTCGTCACAAGGTTTTGACACCATCTGGGTGATTGTGGATCGACTCACAAAATCTGCTCACTTCTTGCCAATAAGGGAAAATGATCCATTGGACAAGTTGGCAAGGTTGTACCTGAACAGAATTATAGCAAGCACGGAAATACTTGTTTCAATCATCTGTGATCTGATGGGAGGTTAACTTCCAAATTTATCGATGATCATTTCAGAAAGATTAGGGTACAGACCTGAGTATGAGCACTGCGTATCATCCAGAAACTGACGGCTAGAGCGAGAGGACTATTCAAACTCTCGAGGACATGCTACGTGCTTGCGTGATCGATTTTGGCAAGGGCTGGGTTAAGCATTTGCCATTAGCCGAATTTTCGTATAACAACAGTTATCACGCTAGCATAAAGGCCGCACCTTATGAGGCACTTTATGGCCGAAAATGTCGATCACCTGTGTGTTGGGCCGAAGTTGGAGAAGCTCAACTGACTGGTCCAGAAATGATCCAAGAAACAACGGAAAAGATCGTCCTGATCAAGCTACTCAGGATTGACAAAAGAGCTACGCTGATTTGAACCGAAAGCCGATTGTGTGCGTTCGAAGTTGGGGATAAGTTATGATCAAGGTCTCAATTGGAAAGGGGTTGTACGATTTGGTAAGCGAGGCAAGTTGAACCCGAGATATGTCGGACCTTTCAAGGTGTTAGCCAAAGTTGGGAAAGTTGCCTACAGGCTGGAACTTCCTCAAGAGCTGAGCAGGGTTCACCATACCTTCCATGTGTCTAATCTGAAGAAATGTTACGCTGACGAACCATTAGTCATGCCGTTGGAAGGAATTCACGTTGATGATAAGCTCCAGTTTGTGGAAGAGCCCGTTGAAATCATGGAACGAGAGATCAAACGATTAAAGCGAAGCCGGATACCATTGGTTAAGGTTCATTGGAACTCTAAGAGAGGTCCTGAGTTCACCTGGGAATGTGAAGATTCGTTCAAACAGAAATACCCACAGCTTTTCAAAACGTGCTTCGTCTCGCACTACAAGGTTCATAAGCTTTGAGGGACAAAGCTCTTTGAAACGGGTGGTGACTGTAACATGTTCTTACATGGTGTATGTGGTCATTTTTGACTCCAGATTATTCGTCACTATTTATTTTAGTCCGATACGCGTTTACTTTTAATTTAACTTTTAAGCTAAATCGCGTAGACTAGAAATAATCATTTAACGTAAACGGTAACCAAATAAATAAAGGTTGATGTCAATCAAGTGTTATATAAGTATTAGGAAGATAATTATTAACCTTGCGTATTTTATTTTTTTATTGGTCATGTAAAAGGCTTACATTTCATAATAAAATACATTTAGACCAACCCCGGAAATTTTTTTTTTTTTTTTTTAAAAAACCTAAGGGGGGGGGGGGGGAACTTAACCTGATTTCAAACAATACCCATTTTTAATCTCCCTAAACCACAAAATTTATTATTTTTTGTGTTTTAAAAACTTGTTGGCCGAATATAGGGCAAGGAGACATGAAACCATTTGTCACATGTGTAAATCCCCTAAACTCACTAAGTTAAGGTTACATCTTTAAGGTAATTAATCCCTGTACTTTTTTAATCCTAGCAAGATTCAAAAACTTCCCTTGTTTCCTTTGATTTTCCTTACATGTCCATACATATATGCACTTAGAAAATCCTTAAAAATCTTATACTAAGTACTTGTACATCAAGAGATTAATTAAGACTAGTACTTAATGTCTCCACTAATCTATTACACATTGGGTAATAACCAATTGAGCTCTTTGGATCCTTTGTTTCCCTCTTGATACCCGCGGCAACATACATATGTACACAAACCTTAAGATCTTGCTAAATCCTAGTAAATCTTGTACCTAGATCATGTAATTAAGGATTGTACTAGTAAGGTATTATCAAAACCATTAGAGAGTAACTAGAATCCTCAAAACCACTAATATAGGGCACGGTTTGGTTTAGTTTGGGACTAGGAAAACTAACTAGCTCTAAGCCTATATATATACCCATGTACATTGACATTTAACACTCTTGAAAACTCATACATACACTAAACACTCTCTCTAATCCAAACCATCTTTGTTTCTTCTCTTGTTCGGGTCATAAGCCGCAAACAAACACCCTCATAATCTCCCTCAATCATACAAATAACACTAAGGTATTCATACAAGGTCACAAGAAGGTTTACGAGCCAAGACTTGGGTGTTTACTAAGCTTTGGAGCTTTGGGTTATTATTCGATCGTGTATTATACACTTGGGTTGCCATCCTACTCGTTCCAACACACAACCAAGTCACTAGGACCTTTGTAAGTCATGAACAAATCTTATACGTATTCGTATCTTACGTTCATTGTTTGTTTGCTAGTCGTTGTGTCACGTAGGTATGTAAATAATACACTAACGTGAGCATGTGCATGATAAATGCAAGGCATGCACGTTATTTGCGTGTACAAAGGTATACTATCGCTTGTGTGGTGCTAAAAGTTGTCGACCTATATGAAAACTTGACTCGGGCTTATATGTCTCTTTTAAAAATGAATGGCACGAAAACAAAACGTAAACCTTGCGTGATATCAAAAGGGTGTGGCTTGGGAAAGTGTATACGACATTATTAAGCGTTTGCATGGGACAAACGCGACCCTTATGCGTGCTAAATGAGCTTACGTTGATTTATAGTATAATATCGAATCCTAAGAAACACTAGGGAGTGTAACGGGCCACTAATGGTCTAGTTTAACCCAAACGACCCGCATTTGGGCCCAACAGGCCCAACAGCCCGTTAGTTTGGGGACCCGTGGCTTATTGTAAGCATTCGAGCTTATTGATGGGCTAATAGCTTATTTAAACTCGTGGATAATAAGCATTGCATGAAAAGAAACCCTATCGGGCCCAATAGCCCATGTCCGAACCAAACAGGCCCAACAGGCCGTGACTATGAGCCCACAGATTGCTAATAAGCTCTTGGTGCTTATTAAGAAGTCTAATGTGCTTATTGGGCTCATATGGACCCTAAGGTACCTTAATGTTTATTAGAAATCAAACCGGACCCTTAACGGGCTTGGTAGCCCATTACCGTGACCAAACGAAGCCCATAAGCCACAAATAAGCTTAGACAGCTTATTTGTGAGCTCAAGCAGTTTGTTAAGCTTATTATGAACATAGAAAGACCATTGGACCTTTTGAAATCAAGCCCACACTTTGAAAGCCCTTAACGAATCCTTATCGGGCCCAAAAGCCCATTAACGAGCTTAATAGATTATAAATAAGCCGAACAATAAAAACAGCTTAGAAGTGCCTATTAAGACTAGAAAGTAAGTTGGAACATATTATAAAACCTTAATGGACCCTTTGAAACATTTCGGGTTAAGGTTGATGGGCTAACGAGCCCAACAAGCTCGAATAAGCTCAAATAAGCTCACCCGAGCTTATTTTTCAGCCAAGCAGTTTCATTAAGCTTAAATGAGCTTAATGAGAGCTTATGTGCTTTCAAAATCCTTATTGGACCATTATTTTGCTTAATGGGCCTTTAACGAGCCAATAAGTCCAATAAGCCAAAATAAGCTCATCCGAGCTTATTTATAAGCTGACAACAGCTTGTGTAGCTTATTGGAGTTAATAAAACCAATTGCCACTTGTTAGAACTTATTTGGACTTAAAATGTGATTGTTACAAGTTAAAGGACTAAAAGTGTCAATTTGTAAACTTGAGGGTTAAAACTGTCAAAACTAGTTTTATAAAGTTTTAAGGATTGTTTTATCACTTCAGGAACTTAAAGGACTGTAGAATTCTAGTAATCTTATGATCAAACCAAGAACAAGAGTGAGATGTGGGTTGTGAAGTTAGAGATAGAATGGGATGGAAATGGATGAAGTTTATTATGATGGAATGGTGACAAATGGAACAACCAACCCCTCTCCTAGCCTTGGAGAGGGATTCTTTTTACTTCCTATTGGTGGCCGGCAGGGTTCTTATTGGGCTTCCCTGGGTCTTGGGCCCGACTAGAATTCTAATCTAATCATTTACATAAACTCGAGCTTAGACTTTACATCTTGAAGGTGACCGTTACTTTTTGTGTTTCCAACAGCTACCCCTTAGGGAGTCACTCACCATTTTACAATTCTTTATGCCTTGCATGACTTTGCTTGAGCTTTAGCCTTTTGTCGTCCTTTGGCATGTCTCACTATGGTTTGTTGTTGTGATCTGGGTTGTATGGTAGTGTTCTTGTTCATGTGAACTTGTATTTGACTTGTGATCTTGAGCATCTGTGTGATCATCAACCATGCACAATCTCTCTTATGCCATCTTGAGATTTTTGACATCTTGTGGAATTGCGACTTCTGGACCGACTGCTCATACCATTCTTAATTTGATGACTTGGAAAGCTTTAATGTTGCATCTTTCTTAAAATTCTTTAACTTTAACACTTCGTCACTTTAAGAAAGTCGTGCGGAATCAGAGTAGCGGAAGTCTTGAAACATGTACTTCAGCTTTCATGATGTCTTTATGTTTGTCGGTAGGGTATAAGCATGTGGCTATGGATTTTTGTGAGAGAGCTGGAACAGGTACCTTCGCCACCTTCTTTAAGTTTCCTGCAATAAAACAGTTAGCAATAAAGCGGGGGGACGAATATGGCTTTGTCATTCGCCCAGGTTTGGTTGGAGTAACCTTCAAATCCGTAAGGATCGACCTGTGATCAGATAGATTCAATTTAAGAAGAATCTTCTTGACAGGATTTCCAGCTGTAGTATTGAATCTTTCTAACACATAAGTATTAGATTCATCGTACTCAGCATGTTCTCATTATCGGAACGTCTCAAAGCATGTACAGCACGATAAGAGGGTAAAAACAGTGAGTTACTCTAATCTCACGAGGGATTATAGAATATTTGATTTGAAACAATCGGTGTATCACTTGCTAAAATTGTTTTGTGACACACGAGAGTGTTATATTATTTCACAAAAATATTAAAACCGTTGATCCATTTCCTGGAACAAGTTTGATTCTTATAGAATCGCACCATCGTTTCTTTCCAGTTGTCACAAGTTTGATTCATAAAGAATCTCACAAGTTACCTACCATGAGCTTGTTTGATGTTGGCTCAAGCAGGATTTCCATCTTCATTGTGAATACCTAAGTATCACTCGGATGTTCTGGCAAAATCACAAGGATCTTGCGTAGGACTCTGATGAAATTACTTGATATTCACATTGTGTGAAATAACAAGATAAATTATGACAAGTGTCCTAATGAGATTAATGGATGATCTCTTTTGGCTCTAGACTCAATTGTGCACTTTTAATTTTAGTGATCGGAGGCTGGAGCTGAGTGCCACCTTTTCAATATCAACTAACTCGGAGTGAGAAAGTCAATAGAAATGAGTGTATCTCCGTGAGTTTTGAAACAAAGTCTTTCCGACTTTGAGTGGCTGGGAGGGGTTCGTGCATAGCGTCACTGGGTCCATGACTGTCTTCAATGTCAGACAACATCTGAATGTTTCTGACAGCATATGTATTGACCCGGTTTCTGCCTAAGTGTATGGAGGGCTTCTTTCTTTTCACCCTTTATCCTTACATTTCTTTTTCATTCTTCAACCCCTTCAATGCTTACCGAGACTTCATAACTAACACCTTGTTGGGTTTGTTCTAGTGTTAGCTCCATCTCAGTCGGCATTATTCCCTATTCTCACTTTTTCTCCTTTTTAATCATACCTAAGGACTTCTACACTAACTAGTGGATATCCCTGGGTAGATCCCTCCGGTTCTGGCTGGATCATGGGATTTGAATACCTAAGCCTAACCGCCTTATAACTTCATAAATTTAAGAACATGGTCGGTCTTTTGGGTATTTCATCACAATCCTTCCAAAAGCTCCCCCTTAACATGTGTATCGTAATCGTAGTACATGTTAAGTGTGAAGTGCATTGAGTTCATTTTATTTGATCACATCTCGATACACGTTAGATTCAGTTTAATCACATTTTTTCCCCTTATCTAAAATGTTAATCCCTTGATATTTTGGATATCAATTGATTAAACATTCAGGGGAAAATGTTACAGAATAACTTATAGGAACATTTTAATGCTCCCCCTCAAA